>JAJOZX010008212.1:140000-162500 GCA_023014485.1 Bathynomus jamesi | reverse complement strand
ACCTGTTGTTTTTTAAAATCTCATAATCATTTTTTTAGATTTCGCTTAATAAGGAATCGTGCTTAAGCTTTGCAATGTTCATATTTTGTATACATTCCTTTCGTTATAAAAGATGAGATCATGTCTTGCCTAAGCATTAAAATTGTACATCTTAAACCTTAAAATTTTACTCATATGCATATTTTAGTGTAAAGATGCATAGTCCGATTTCCACTTTTAGTTAACTTGGCAGATCATGATAACATCAGATCTGAAAAGTCGCGGTTTAAGATAAAAATATGGTTTCGTCTTCAAATATTTTGTTTACTCGTTCAAGCCTTACCACAGCTAAAAATTTACTTTATTTTCGAATATTGTGCAAAAATAATACAGCCTTTTTAGCATTTAATAATAATGATGTTAGCAGTTTTTGGGTATATAAACCCACTAAAATTTTCCATTGTCATTCAGAAGCTAATTCAGAGGCTGAGCACTACCTGTACATTTTAGCAGTAAATTTACAGTTGAAGATAGTTTTTATCTTATCCTTCGAGCCTTGCTCTCTTCAGAAGAACTTAATCATTAAACTTTCCGGATACGCTATAAGAAGAATCCGGATCCTTCAGCATTTTTAGTAAGTCTATCAGAGTCCTCCGAGCCACTATAGAACTCGGAGAGTAATATAGAAGAAAACTACTGCAAGTCACATCCGTTGCTGCCACCTAACTAGAACCCCCGTCGACTTCGAACCACCCCAGGGCCATAGACGGAGGGGTTAACAACTGGCGACCCTTTAACCAGGATCTTCACGACTCCAGGATTCTTCCAGTCTTCCAGACCCTGGAACCAGAACCAACACCCAGTTGACCGGCGTGTCACGACTTCTAGTTCGTCACATCCACCCTTGAACCGGTGCGTCACGACTCCAAGTTCTCCACGCCTAGTTTTCATCCAAGAACAAGTGGCCAGCAAGACACGTCTTCAGGACACGTCTCTAAGGATTTCGCCGTAGGAATCTTGTTAAGTACAAAACTCTTTTTTAAATAATCTCTAAACATTTGAAAAGTCAGTATTATTAACAGTTAATATTTAATATTGAGCCAGAATTAACACAAAACACAGTGAACACTTCAGACACCAGTGATACATTTTTTTATTGAAAACAGTATTTTCACAGAATTATTGTCACAGAATTATTGTCACAGTTATTTTCAGTTATTTTCAGTTATTTTACTATTCTAGTTAGTATAGTATAATTTTATTTAATGTACCAAACATAGTATTAATACCTTCACGTACATTCGAGTAAAATTTGTTTACATTTTTTTTTTTTGTTTGCAATCTTTTCAAATTTTCCCCTAGTTAGGCAAATTGTTGTGCATTTATTTTTAGATAGTGTAGTTAGGAAAACCCCTTAAGTGATCATTCCATAAATTAAGATCGGTCAAGCAGACCTAATTAGAACACATTAATAAGTACCTTCACATATGAGCGATTCAGACGGTGCGCTTTCTGACATCGAAAATTTACCTACACCCATTTTTCCACCTACCCCGCGCCCTTCAAACATACTCCCAAACACACAAGCCAATATGTCTCAGTCTCAAACCCCCGCCCCAGCATACATTAACTTAGGCAGACTAGTAAACCTTCCTCATACTGTTTTAATTTTTAAGGGGACCATAGATAATCGTTTTGTTGAACCACGCGTAAGACCTTGGATTGAATCTTTAGAGCAACATTTCTTACGCGAAAATATTACCGATAATGATATAAAAATTAGGGAAGCAAAAAGATTTATCGACCCGAAAGAAGGGAATGCTCATGACACAGTCACTACGTCCCATCAATTAGCGAAGCTACAACATGGGACGATTTTAAACAAAACATATTAGAATTTTTTAAAGAAATAACCTTGCACAACCCTTAGCCACGTTAGAAGCAGTCTTCCAAGCTAAATGGAAGAAAGAGGAACACGAAGATTTAAACAACTTTATTACACGTACACATAAACTTGTAGGAGAAGCCCTCCGGGCCGCAGAAAATGCATGTGGCATAACTTTCACTTCGAAACAAAGAAATCTAATAGTAGCCAAACCATTTACCAAAACCACCCGGAGCACCTAAAAAAAAGTTTCAGGAGTTTTTAAATGTTGACAAACCTGTAAGTGTAGCCATAAACAAAACACGGGAACATTACCCCGATTTAGCAAACCAGAACTACCGAAAGAGTAGAGAAACCCCTGTACATATATTCAGCAGCAGCAGCCACAACACCAACAGCAACAACAACAACCCATAAATCGAGGCCAATGCAGGGAACACCCCAGAAACAAGCCCCCAAACCCAGAATACACGCCCTCCTCCACAGTGTTTTAACTGCGATAGCTTTGGGCACATGATAAGTCAATGTAATTACCCCTCGTATTGCTCCCACTGTCAGGAACATGGTCATTGCCGTGGCGATCGCCAACAGTGTGCTGATAAAGCCCCTGCAGGGTATAGACCCCACTTTCAGAAACCAAACCAACCACGTTCCCAAAACGTATCCCAAAAGTCATCCAATCCCCAGAAACCAGTCCATTCCCAGCCTCAGTCGAACTACCAACCCAATAGATCACGACCACAGGGTCACCCACACTCTTACCCCATGTATAAACTCCAATACAACCAGCAAGGTCAACTAGTTCGGTACGTAGAAGTACCCGGGGAGGAATCATTTTCCCCAGAGTACAGTTTTGAAGAACACCCTCCAGCGTATGGTAGTCCCGTAGAATATGACCCAGGTCGTCCCATAGAAGACCATTCGAGCCCTTTTTTAGACCCTACATTGGAGGCAGCAGTTCAAACTCTGCCCTCCTAAATTACAGTAATGAGCCCAGATACGCACACAAACTCCCTATCAGGATAATAGGTGCGGACCTCCTAGATTTAATAATAAATTGTAGTACTGATAACCAAGATTTAACTGCTCTCCTAGATACAGGAGCATACGCGACGTTAATTAAGAAACAATGTGTAGATGAATTATTAGAGAATACAAATTACAAATATGAACTTAAAGCACCATCCTGCCAACTCAGAGGAGTTACGGGCACACCCATACCTACATACGGAGAAATTGAGTTATATTTAGAAGTTGGAAACGCGGTGTACCCCGCGAAATGTTTTATAGTGGACACAGTCGCCACCTTCCAGACAGACATCCTACTAGGTATGGATTTTTTTAACCGGAATCAATGGGAGATTTACCCAGCCGGAAAGTTAGTAGTGTCGAAATAGGACACACCATCTCCGTGAGAATAACAGACAACTTAATGTTAATAGAATTAGTCCAATTCAGATTTCCGAAAGAAATAGGAAACCCCCTCCACTTGATTGCAGTTCAAGTCAGCCGGTTGTATCCAGAGGGATAACCGCTCCAGAAATCAGACCCCTCAAGATATTCAAAAATGCTGAGGTTAAGTGATCGAATTCAGCTGACTGTCAGATTCGAGCGCCTCAAAGATAAAATACCTCCGTTCGCTCTGATTTCAAATTCATAACATATTATAGCATATTATTTCGTAAATAAATTATCTCGTATGTGCCATGTACTTTGTATTATATTTCTAACATCTAACTTGTATTAATATGAAACACTGTAAAAAAAAAAAAAAGTTATAGTAACTGTTTAATTGTAATTAACTGTAATACTTTAATTTAATATAACGTAATGTACTTTAATGAAACTGTAATTAATAATAACTTGTAATGTACTTCAATGAAACTGTAATTAAATGTAATGATTTAATTTATAATGTAAGAATGTACTTTAATAGAAATGTAATGAACAATCATAAGCGAATGTGAAGTAATCCATAATTGTAATCGTAATTGTAATGAACCAAAATTAATACGTACTCAGTCGTGTACTTAATTTGTACTTATGTGTACTATTACGAAATGATATCGCCTTCATAAATGTAGACTCGGCGAAAAATACAAATTAGTTTTTATTTTTATTTTTTTTAGTTGAAATCTTTCAAAACATCTGATCATGTGTTTAAAAAGGGGGGAAATTTAACCTTCAACTGTCCTCTTCCAAAACATTTAAGTTTATATTATACATGTACTTGTAAAATTACGGCACTTCTTCATTAGACTTCTTCATTAGACTTCTTGATTAAGTCACTTCATATTAGCACTTCATTACGACTCCTTGTTAGCAGCCTTGCTGCGGGGAGGGGGCAGAGGCTCCTTGCCTTCTTAATATTTTTAGATTCCGGCCTGAGCCATGGTCGAAAGAGGTCGAACTTCTACCCCTGTAAATTAAGAGCAGTACCTGTATATTTTTAAGAAGTAAATTACCGTAAGAGAAACTTTTTATTTTCCCCTTCGAGCCGTGCTCTCTTCAGAACTTAGTTAAGTCGATAATTTTAGTATCGGAGAAAATATCAGAGAAAGTATCAGAGTATTATAAAAAGAGAAGAATTAAAAATTGGCGACCCTTTGCCCAAATTAAGAGACAACCCAAGCACCATAGAAGATATGGGCATAACAGTCTGGCGAGTCTGTAGCCAAGAGTTTAACAAGAGGCGACCGAAAAGAATTAGAATGTTATAGAAGAAATATCCGTTGCTTGCCTCCTAACCAGAACCCCCGTCAATTCCGAACCACCCAGGGCCATAAAAGGGGGGGTTAACATATATATATATATATATATTATATATATATTTTTACGTCAGTTTTTAGTATAGAAGATGTAACGAATTTCCCTACGGTCATAGACATAATACCTTTTGATAATAGTAATATTTTGGATAATATTGTCGTAGTGAAGGGGAGGTAATGCGCTATATTGATGAAATGAAAACGCGTAAATCACCGGGGCCAGATTCCATATATCCCATACAACTAAAAGAATTAAAAGATAGCATTGTTGTGCCGCTAACAAAGATTTTTAATGCGTCTATTTCTGAGGGGTGCGTACCAGATAATTTCAAGTTAGCAAACGTAACACCTATCTTTAAGAAAGGCGACAAAGGTGCGGCGGGAAATTATAGGCCAATCAGTTTAACGTCTGTTGTAGGTAAGCTACTGGAATCAATAATTACGGATCGTATAGTCGAACACTTAGAATTCCATAAGCTAGTTAGAAATACGCAGCACGGATTTAGGCGAAACAAATCTTGCTTAACTAATCTTTTAGAATTTTTCCAAAGCGTGGTTGATGTTTACGATAGACATCGGGCGGTTGATGTAGTGTATTTAGATTTTCAAAAAGCGTTTGACACCGTGCCGCACAAAAGACTCATTGAAAAAACTAAGGCTCATGGAATCAGGGGTGTAGTAATAAATTGGATAGAAGAGTGGTTTCGAGGTAGGAAACAGAGGGTGGTCGTTGATGGCGCGGAGTCGTGTTGGGCTAATGTAGCGAGTGGCGTTCCTCAGGGTTCTGTATTGGGCCCTTTGCTTTTTTAGATAGATATTAACGATTTAGATGTCGGCCTAGTCAGTACAGTTTCAAAGTTTGCGGATGACACGAATCTGGGTGGTAGGGCGATTAATGACGAAGATAGAGGTAAAATTCAGGAACATCTGAATAAAATCGTTGATTGGTCAGTCACATGGCAAATGAGATTTAACGTGGATAAGTTCAAAATTTTGCATATAGGTTCGCGTAACGGTAATTTTGCGTATAGTATGTTAGGGAAAGATTTAAAAAGCGTAGAGCAGGAAAAAGATTTAGGAGTTATAGTCACTGGTGATTTAAAAGTAGCGAAACAAAGTACAGCAGCGCTCAATAAGGCGAACAAAGTGTTAGGTTCTATGGCCAGAAATTTTGAGTACAAATCGCGCGATATTATAGTTCCTCTTCATAAATCATTAGTTAGACCCCATTTGGAGCACGCGGTCCAATTTTGGAATCCGCATATGCGCAAAAATATAGACAAAATCGAAAGAGTTCAAAGACGAGCAACTAAGATGATTCCGTCGCTTAGGTCAAAGTCGTACGAGGATAGGCTTAAGGAGTTAAAATTGACAACACTCGAGACTAGGAGGTAAAGGGGTGATCTAATCCAGGTTTTCAAAATTATGAATGGGTTCGATAACGTAGATAGAGATAGCTTTTTCGAAATATCTCAATATAATAGGACTAGAAATAACGGGTGTAAGTTGACAAGTAGAAGGTTCGAGACAGCAGTTGCCAAAAACTTTTCACGCATAGAATAGTAAATAGGTGGAATAGTTTGCCGTTAGAAGTAATTAGTAGCACGTCTATAAACATGTTTAAGAATCGATTAGACGCATATGTTCATAGATTGGGTATAGTTTAAGGTAGTAAAATTAAGGCTTTCTGGGGATAGATCCCACAGCTCAACACAATTGTTGTGGGATATAGGTAGGCAGCGTCTTGGGTTAGGGGATACTCTCTCTCCTTACACACCCCATTTGAAGAGATTCCTCTGCTGAGCGGTGCCCCCCATAGTACTGTGAGGTATTAAAAAACTCATGATCTTCACTTGCCCCACAAACACCTTTAAATGGGAGACCCAAAATGGGTGCACACACATTTCTACATTACTGTACAGTCTTTACAGCCACACCTACACTTTTCCTCCTAAGTGTATATATTGTAATATATATGGCTGTAAATTTGACTTGGTCCACAATCGATATGGACCTTGACTTATTTTTCGTGACAAGGTACTAGTATTGATGGATACCGAAATGAAATTGACTGGACTCTTTTTATCGGATATATTTGCATGTCGGTTATAAATAGATATAGAGTGTAACATATTTGTGTATAGTAGTCTATATGACTTGATCCTCTTGATCCAGAGATTCTATCTTTAGTTTTTAATCGATAATTAATTAGTTTTGCTAAATTGGTCGTTGCCAATGTACAAATTGTACAGGAAGTTGTTACATAAATTTCTTATGTTCTTGTAGTTCGGACCCCTCGTAAAATTGTAGGTACCCTCCGCCACCACGGAGGACATACACAATTACGAACACAGTTAGGTAGACCAGCCATGAGTGGATCCTAGGATCTTTGTTGGTCTGAAACTTTATAACATTATATATATATATATATATATATATATATATATATATATATATATATATATATATATATATATATAATATATATATATATATATATATATATATATATATATATATATATATATATATAGATATATATATATAATAATATATAGTATCTATATATAATAGTATATATTATATGTATATATATATATATATATATATATATATATATATATATATACATAGTATATATATATGTAGTATATATATATACTGTATATAGATATATATATATATATATAGTATATATATATATAATATATATATATATATACATAGTATATATATATGTAGTGTATATATATATATAGTATATATATAATATATATATTATATATATATATATATATATATATATATATATATATATATATATATATATATATAATATATATATATAGTATATATATTTAGTATATATATATAGTATATATATGTAGTATGTATATATATATATATATATATATATATATATATATATATATAGATATAGTATATATATAGAGTATATATATATGTGTATATATATATATATATATATTATATATATATATATATATATATATATATATATACAGTATGTATATATGTATATTTATATAGTATATATATATGTATATATATATATATAGTATGTATATATGTATATATGTGTATATATATAGTAGGTATATATGTATATATATATATAGTAGGTATATATGTATATATATATATATATAGTATAAATATGTATATATATATAGTATGTATATACCTATATATATATATATTATATGTATATATGTATATATATATATATATAGTATATATATATTAGTATGTATATATGTATATATATATATAGTATGTATTATGTATATATACATATATAGCATGTATATATGTATATATATATATTATAATATATATAAATATATATATAGAGTATGTATATGTATATGTATAGTATGTATAATGTATTATATATATATATATATATATATATATATAGATATGTATGTATATTATATATATATATATATATATATATATAGTATGTAATGTTATATGTATATATATATATATATATATATATAGTATGTATATATGTATATATATATATATGTTATAATGTAATGTTATAATGTTTCAGACCAACAAAGACCCTAGGATCCACTCATGGCTGGTCTACCTAACTGTGTTCGTAATCGTGTATTGTGTATGTCCTCCGTGGTGGCGGAGGGGACCTACAATTTTACGTGGGTTCCGAACCACAAGAACATAAGAAATTTATGTAAAAACTGCCGGTAAATTGGCAACGACCAATTTTTACGAAACTAAATAATTATCAATTTAAAACTAATTAATTATCGATTTAAAACTAAAGAGAGAATCTCTGTATCCAGAGGATCAAGTCATAATAGACTACTCTCCACAAATATGTTACACTCTATATCTATTTATAACGGACATGCAAATATATCAGATCCAAAGAATCCAGTCAATTTCATTACGGTATGCATATATATCGATTGCGGATCAAGTCAAAATTTACAATCATATACATTACAATATATACACTTACGAGGGAAAGTGTAGGTGTGGCTGTAAAGACTGTAGAGTAATGTAGAAAAGTGTGTGCACCCATTTTGGGTCTCCCATTTAAAGGTGTTTGTGGGGCAAGTGAAGATCATGAGTTTTTCAATACCTCACAGTACTATCGGGGCCTTGTATATATATATTATGTATATATGTATAATTGTATATATATATATATATATATGTATATATATAGATATATATATAATATATATATATATATATATTATATATATATATATATATATATATAATATATATATATGTATATATATATATATATATATATTATATATATATATTATATATATATATATATATATATATATATATATGTATTTGTATATATATATATATAAATTATATATATATTATATATATATATATATATGTATATATATATATTATATATATATATATATATATATATATATATATATATATATATATATATATTATATATGTAAAAATGAACCATAAATAATTCCCATATTCCTATACTATCTTATTCTTCATGTAATTCTTGTATTCATTTATATAGTTCTTGTATCCATTTTAAGAAAAAGTATCCATTTTAAAAATTCATGTGTTATATGGTTCATGTATTTATATAATCCTGTATATTCTTATATATTTAACTTTATATAATGCCTATACTCATATGTATGTACGTGTGTGTATTCATTTTTACATAAGGACCAAAATCGCCCAACGCGAGTTTGGATAAAATTTTTGATTTGCTTTCTACTTTGCCAAATAATTGGTGACCTGTTGTTTTTTAAAATCTCATAATCATTTTTTTAGATTTCGCTTAATAAGGAATCGTGCTTAAGCTTTTGCAATGTTCATATTTTGTATACATTTCCTTTCGTTATAAAATGAGATCATGTCTTGCCTAAGCATTAAAATTGTACATCTTAAACCTTAAAATTTTACTCATATGCATATTTTAGTGTAAAGATGCATAGTCCGATTTCCACTTTTAGTTAACTTGGCAGATCATGATAACATCAGATCTGAAAAGTCGCGGTTTAAGATAAAAATATGGTTTCGTCTTCAAATATTTTGTTTACTCGTTCAAGCCTTACCACAGCTAAAATTTACTTTATTTTCGAATATTGTGCAAAAATAATACAGCCTTTTTAGCATTTAATAATAATGATGTTAGCAGTTTTTGGGTATATAAACCCAGTAAAAATCTTCCATTGTCATTCAGAAGCTAATTCAGAGGCTGAGCACTACCTGTACATTTTAGCAGTAAATTACAGTAAGATAGTTTTTATCTTATCCTTCGAGCCTTGCTCTCTTCAGAAGAACTTAGTCATTAAACTTTCCGGATACGCTATAAGAAGAGTCCGGAACCTTCAGCATTTTTAGTAAGTCTATCAGAGTCCTCCGAGCCACTATAGAAGAACTCGGAGAGTAATATAGAAGAAAACTACTGCAAGTCACACATCCGTTGCTGCCACCTAACTAGAACCCCCGTCGACTTCGAACCAACCCGGGCCATAGACGGAGGGGTTAACAACTGGCGACCCTTTAACCAGGATCTTCACGACTCCAGGATTCTTCCAGTCTTCCAGACCCTGGAACCAGAACCAACACCCAGTTGACCGGCGTGTCACGACTTCTAGTTCGTCACATCCACCCTTGAACCGGTGCGTCACGACTCCAAGTTCTCCACGCCTAGTTTTCATCCAAGAACAAGTGGCCAGCAAGACACGTCTTCAGGACACGTCTCTAAGGATTTCGCCGTAGGAATCTTGTTAAGTACAAAACTCTTTTTTAAATAATCTTAAACATTTGAAAAGTCAGTATTATTAACAGTTAATATTTAATATTGAGCCAGAATTAACACAAAACACAGTGAACACTTCAGACACCAGTGATACATTTTTTTATTGAAAACAGTATTTTCACAGAATTATTGTCCCAGAATTATTGTCACAGTTATTTTCAGTTATTTTCAGTTATTTTTACTATTCTAGTTAGTATAGTATAATTTTATTTAATGTACCAAACATAGTATTACTATACCTTCACGTACATTCGAGTAAAATTTTGTTTACATTTTTATTTTTGTTTGCAATCTTTTCAAATTTTCCCCTAGTTAGGCAAATTGTTGTGCATTTATTTTTAGATAGTGTAGTTAGGAAAACCCCTTAAGTGATCATTCCATAAATTAAGATCGGTCAAGCAGACCTAATTAGAACACATTAATAAGTACCTTCACATATGAGCGATTCAGACGGTGCGCTTTCTGACATCGAAAATTTACCTACACCCATTTTTCCACCTACCCCGCGCCCTTCAAACATACTCCCAAACACACAAGCCAATATGTCTCAGTCTCAAACCCCCGCCCCAGCATACATTAACTTAGGCAGACTAGTAAACCTTCCTCATACTGTTTTAATTTTTAAGGGGACCATAGATAATCGTTTTGTTGAACCACGCGTAAGACCTTGGATTGAATCTTTAGAGCAACATTTCTTACGCGAAAATATTACCGATGATGATATAAAAATTAGGGAAGCAAAAAGATTTATCGACCCTAAAGAAGGGAATGCTCATGACACAGTCACCTACGTCCCATCAATTAGCGAAGCTACAACATGGGACGATTTTAAACAAAACTTATTAGAATTTTTTAAAGAAATAACACTTGCACAACCCTTAGCCACGTTAGAAGCAGTCTTCCAAGCTAAATGGAAGAAAGAGGAACACGAAGATTTAAACAATTTTATTACACGTACACATAAACTTGTAGGAGAAGCCCTCCGTGCCGCAGAAAATGCATGTGGCATAACTTTCACTTCGAAACAAAGAAATCTAATAGTAGCACAACCATTTACCAAAACCTACCCGGAGCACCTAAAAAAAAGTTTCAGGAGTTTTTAAATGTTGACAAACCTGTAAGTGTAGCCATAAACAAAACACGGGAACATTACCCCGATTTAGCAAACCAGAACTACCGAAAGAGTAGAGAAACCCCTGTACATTACATTCAGCAGCAGCAGCCACAACACCAACAGCAACAACAACAACCCTATAAATCGAGGCCAATGCAGGGAACACCCCAGAAACAAGCCCCCCAAACCCAGAATACACGCCCTCCTCCACAGTGTTTTAACTGCGATAGCTTTGGGCACATGATAAGTCAGTGTAATTATCCCTCTTATTGCTCCCACTGTCACGAACATGGTCATCGCCGTGGCGATCGCCAAAAGTGTGCTGATAAAGCCCCTGCAGGGTATAGACCCCACTTTCAGAAACCAAACCACCACGTTCCCAAAACGTATCCCAAAAGTCATCCAATCCCCAGAAACCAGTCCATTCCCAGCCTCAGTCGAACTACCAACCCAATAGATTACGACCACAGGGTCAACCACACTCTTACCCCATGTACAAACCTCAGTACAACCAGCAAGGTCAACTAGTTCGGTACGTAGAAGTACCCGTGGAGGAATCATTTTCCCCAGAGTACAGTTTTGAAGAACACCCTCCAGCGTATGGTAATCCCGTAGAATATGACCCAGGTCCTCCCATAGAAGACCATTCGAGCCCTTTTTTAGACCCTACATTGGAGGCAGCAGTTCAACCTCCCTCCTAAATTACAGTAATGAACCCAGATACGCACACAAACTCCCCATCAGGATAATAGGTGCGGACCTCCTAGATTTAATAATAAATTGTAGCACCGATAACCAAGATTTAACTGCTCTCCTAGATACAGGAGCACACGCGACGTTAATTAAGAAACAATGTGTAGATGAATTATTAGAGAATACAAATTACAAATATGAACTTAAGGCACCATCCTGCCAACTCAGAGGAGTTACGGGCACACCCATACCTACATACGGAGAAATTGAGTTATATTTAGAAGTTGGAAACGCGGTATACCCCGCGAAATGTTGTATAGTGGACACAGTCGCCACCTTTCAGACAGACATCCTACTAGGTATGGATTTTTTTAACCGGAATCAATGGGAGATTTACCCAGCCGGAAAGTTAGTAAAGTGTCGAAATAGGACACACCATCTCCGTGAGAATGACAGACGCTTAATGCTAATAGAATTAGTCAGTTCAGATTTCCGAAAGAAATAGGAAACCCCCTCCACTTGATAGCAGTTCAAGTCAGCCGGTTGTATCCAGAGGGACAACCGCTCCAGAAATCAGACCCCAGGGTAATCAGTTCCAGTTGTTGAATCCAGTTGGATCAACACAGTCAGTTTCCAGTCAGCCAGTTTCCAGTCAGCAGTTTCCAGTCAGCCAGCTTCAGTTCAGCCAATAAGGCAAATTTTAGTCGCCGAACCAGAATCAGATTCACAATTTTTCATATGCCCTACCGAGCATATAACAGTAGCACCTTATGAGAAGATTTGTTTCCTAGCAAAAGTAGTTGACAGTCAAGGAAAATTATTAGAGTCAGAGCGTACTCTGATTACAGAGAAAAGTAATTTCAAAAGAGATGTTCTTATTGCCCAAGTCCTTAGTCAGAGTCAGAATTCAGCTATCCCTGTTGTTTGTTTAAACAAAGGAGAAAGTCCTATAGAATTAACTTCAAATCAGAAAATAGGAACTGTTTCCACAGTAGAAGTAGATTCAGATTTCCCCATCAATATGATAAATCGTGTTCCCAGTTCCTTAGAGTTAAATCCTTCAGTATTAAAAGAAGAATATAAGACATGTCTGGAGCACTCCCTTCAGGAGTCACCAGCTTTACAGGATCCCAAACTAATGGAATCACTTCTCGATTTCCTGATAAGAAATAGAGATGTGATTGCCCTAAAAGGAGATCCTCTGGGCAGTTGCGAAAAACTTTTTTACGCATAGAATAGTAAATAGCTGGAATAGTTTGCCGGTAGAAGTAATTAGTAGCACGTCCATAAACATGTTTAAAAATCGATTAGACGCATATGTTGATAGAAAGGGTATAGTTTAAGGTAGTAAAATTAAGGCTTTCTGGGGATAGATCCCACAGCTCAACACAAGTGTTGTGGGATATAGGGAGGCAGCGTCTTGGGTTAGGGGATACTCTCTGTCCTTACACACCCCATTTAAAGAGATTCCTCTTCCGAGCGGTGCCCCCCATAGTACTGTGAGGTATTGAAAAACTCATGATCTTCACTTGCCCCACAAACCCCTTTAAATGGGAGACCCAAAATGGGTGCACACACATTTCTACATTACTGTACAGTCTTTACAGCCACACCTACTCTTTTTCTCGTAAGTGTATATATTGTAATGTATATGATTGTAAATTTTGACTTGGTCCGCTATCGATATGGACCGTGACTTGATGGATACCGTAATGAAATTGACTGGATTCTTTGGATCCGATATATTTGCATGTCCTTTATAAATAGATATAGAGTGTAACATAATTGTGGATAGTAGTCTATTATGACTTGATCCTCTGGATCAGAGATTCTATCTTTAATTTTAAATCGATAATTAATTAGTTTTAAATTGATAATTATTTAGTTTCGTAAAAATTGGTCGTTGCCAATTTACCGGCAGTTTTTACATAAATTTCTTATGTTCTTGTGGTTCGGAACCCACGTAAAATTGTAGGTCCCCTCCGCCACCACGGAGGACATACACAATACACGAACACAGTTAGGTAGACCAGCCATGAGTGGATCCTAGGGTCTTTGTTGGTCTGAAACATTATAACTTTATAACATAACATTATAACATATATATATATATATATAATATATAGTATGTATATATATATATATATATATATATATATATATATATATATATATATATATATATATATATATATATATATATATATACATTATATATATATATATATAATTCTATATATATAATATATATATATATATATATATATATATATATATATATATATATATATATATATATATATTATATATATATATATATATATGTATATATAGTATAAAATTACTTGATGGATACCGTAATGAAATTGACTGGATTCTTTGGATCTGATATATTTGCATGTCCGTTATATAATAGATATAGAGTGTAACATATTTGTGGATAGTAGTATATTATGACTTGATCCTCTGGATCGAGAGATTCTATCTTTAGTTTTAAATCGATAATTAATTATTTTAAATTGATAATGTATATGGTTGTAAATTTTGACTTGGTCCGCAATCGATATGGACCGTGACTTGATGGATACCGTAATGAAATTGACTGGATTCTTTGGATCTGATATATTTGCATGTCCGTTATAAATAGATATAGAATGTAACATATTTGTGGATAGTAGTCTATTATGACTTGCTCCTCTGGACCGAGAGATTCTATCTTTAGTTTTAAACGGATAATTAATTATTTTTAAATTGATAATTATTTAGTTTCGTAAAAATTGGTCGTTGCCAATTTACCGGCAGTTTTTAAATAAGTTTCTTATGTTCTTGTGGTTCGGAACCCACGTAAAATTGTAGGTCCCCTCTGCCACCACGGAGGACATACACAATAGACGATTATGAACACAGTTAGGTAGACCAGCCATGAGTGGATCCTAGGGTCTTTGTTGGTCTGAAACATTATAACATTATAACATTATATATATATATATATATATATATATATTATATATATAGAGTATGTATATATAATATATATATGGTATGTATATATATATATATATAGTATGTATGTATATACATATGGCATGTATATATATATATATAATATATTATATATATATATATATATTATATATATAATATATAGTATGTATATATATATATATATATAGTATGTATACATATATATATATATATATATATATATAATATATATATATATATATATATAGTGTATATATATATATATCTATATATATATATATATATATATATATATATATATATATACAGGGCGTCCCAAAAAAATGTATACACACTTTATATACTTATAAAGGCAGTGTTTATTAAAATACATTTCATTTTCAAAATGTAATAGAATCTACAGACATTATTTAATTGTTTTGTCAACGCCTGTTTTCAAACTGACGTCCGTTCTGGTCCAGGCACTGCTGATAACGCGAAGCAATGGAATCGCAAACATCACGAAACATTTCGTTTGGTATTTGTGTGCATTCTCGTTCAATGGCTGTTCTCAATTCAGCGACTGTTGCAGGTTTTATAGCGTAGACTTTGTCTTTTAAGTATCCCCATAAAAAAAGTCTAGTGGTGTGAGGTCTGGTGAACGCGGAGGGTATTCTACGAAACCCCTTCGTCCAATCCACATCCACATCGTGCCAAGTACCACTCGCAATACTCCACTCTTCGGTCCGGATCATCTTCATTAATAGCATGGACTAATCTTGGAATGTAACTTTTCCATTGACAGCGCTTCAAAATGCGTTGGACAGACGATTCTGAAATTCCTACCTCACGACTCGCTTGCCGCACAGATTTTCTTGGACTTTGGTGATACGTTTCCAGTACTCTTTCTTGCTTTGTGGGGCTTGTCGATGTCCGTGGTCTTCCGGAACGCTTCTTTTGGACATGCTGAACAGTTCCATCGGCTTCAAACTTATCTCTAATTCGAGTGATGGTAAGTCGCGTTGGTGGATCTGTTTGAAACTCCCTCCTAAACTGTCTTTGCACTTCAACTGCGTTTTCACACTTCCAGTAGCATTTTAGAATGAATTTCCTTTGTTCAAAGCTTAGTCTGACTGCCATTATTAATTCTAATGGGTTTAACTTGGAAAGAAAGAAACATCAATTGAGCTGTCAGCTGTTAAAGTGTGTATACATTTTTTTGGGACGCCCTGTATATATATATATATATAGTATGTATATATATAAATGAAACACCAAGCAAATAGATAAATAGGTTTTATTACTTTAGATATATTTTCAAACTTACACGCTTACATGATTTAAAGGGACAAGAGTGGGCACTCCTTTTAGCATCCCCATCCCGTTTCCCTCTCCCGCCCTACCCCCTCCATATACACTGCGAATCTTCCGTTCAATAGTAAAAGTTTTGACGGTGTTTGCGGGAATTGTATGTTTCATTTTGGTATAATCATACAGTGACTCCGCGTGTATACTTTTTGTCATTGTTAGTTATAGTTACATAATTAATGTGAAAAGATGGCTGAGCATCGAACCGTTGGTATCCCGAGCTGATTTAAAGGGACGAGAAGTGGGACTCCTTTCGGCGTCCCCCCATCTCCACCCCCAACCACCCCCCACCAACTACGCACCCCTGCAAGCTGTTACAGATACAGTGGGGTCGTCTTCTGTAAATCTTGTACAAAATCCATATTTATGTTTTATATATGAAAAAGTAGATCATATTAGGTCTGACCTTCTTGTATCTGTCTGTCATGATTTTTATGATTCAGAAGAAATAGAACATGCGAGGATACAATTAAACACCATGTTCAATGCTACCCTCCCAACTCTTAGAGGTAATTCTAGAAACGTGAATACCCTGAAAGACATTATGAATAAAGTGTCGACCCTCCGGGATAATGAGAACAATATTACCTTTTACGTTACTAACTTCCATAGAATACCAACAATCTCTATAGGGTGTGTCACTTTTGCACTTTTTTTGAAAAGGTATTGTGCTTACCTCTTATATTGTGACAAATTGACCAGAAACCATGAATAAACTAAAAAAAATGACAATCGGGTAATATTTAGGGTCCCTGTCCCCACTTGAAAAATAAGCCCCTATTCACACAAAAAATGGTGATTTTTGGAGATATTTTTGGTCATAGTTTCCTTACTAATCATCGTATTTCAAAAATTTTGCTACCAAAATGGAGAAAATAACGGTATCCTCTTATTGTGAAAGTTATAAAACTATTTTAGTTGTATACTGTGCTTATATTTGAGTAGACCTTATGAAATTTTTCCCTTTGTTTTCATTTCTATAACATTTATTTACAGTATTTCCAGTTTTATCTACAAAAAGTATCCAAATATAACCAAATGTATGATAAATTTGCTTTTCTTTCAGAATTCTATTATGATTTGCTTAATTTCATAGTTTATTAAAATTAGTCAATAGTCATGGCTAACAGTAAGCCAATATTAAGGACAGACCTAAAAAAATATGAATCTTTATTGGGAAAGTTAGTGGAAGACATATGCGCAAGAGAAGGAAGCATGCTTCCAACGAATAGTGAAGTTCTCAGTCACTTTTTCTTCTTGAGAAGGGATCAAATGGAAAGCGACAATGTGTCAAAGGAAGAAAATATTTTGAGAGTATTAGATAAGGTAGAAAAGGTGTGGATTATGGCTGGCATACCATCAAAATCCGTTAGAAAGCAGAAAGGACCCAAAAAAAATGTTGTGGGATTTGATAAAAGAGCATGAGAAGTTGGATAAAAATATAAAGAAGAAATGTTATGAAACCCAAAAAACATCTTTTCTGTCTCGTTTAGATAACTTATTTGATATATCAACTGAAAATGTATGTAATGAGATCCAAAATGATACATTGAGAAGTATACAACAGAAGAATGAGGATCTTCGCTTTTTGGAAGATCAGCGAAGTGCTAGAATATATTCTCTGGGTCCGATCGATAAAGCTTATGTAGCCAAACTTATCAAAAAGACTGCTAGAATAAAAGGTAAAGAACGAAGAAAATTGAAAGAAAAAGAGCGAAAGGCATTAGAAGAAGAGACACAAACTTGAATCATCTGAAGGCGAGTTAGTGGACTCAAGTAATGGTGAAGATGATTTTACTCCGAGCCCAGGCCCATCAAAACGTCCTAAGTTACTACAGTCAACATTAATATCTAATACAGCTGATCGTTTAGGACTATCATTCGGACAACGCTCGTCATTTGCATCTGTGGTAGCAGCTGAATGTGGGCTAGATTTAAAAGAGATGTCATTACCGAAAAGTACTTCTGCGCGAGCTGCGAAGAAGTCGAGGCAAGCTACTGCTAACACTATTAAAGAGTCGTTCAACCCACCTCAATATTGTGTAGTTCACTGGGACAGCAAAATGATACTCAATGTTTCAGGAGGAAAGCAGGATCGATTGGCAATACTTATATCGGGAGAGAATGTTGAGAAACTTTTCTCGATATCCGATATCGGTGTCTCAACTGGATTGACAAAAGCTTGTACTGTCTTTAGCACAATCCAAGAATGAAAATTACAGGATAAGGTTACGGAATGGTATTCGATACTTCTTCATCCAATACTGGCTGGATAAAAGGGGCTTGTAAAGTACTGGAAGACCTCTTTGGAAAAAAATTATTATGGCTCGCTTTTCGCCACCATATGGCAGAACGAATTTTGTCAGCAGTGTATCTAAAGGTATTTGGAAAATCTACTTCATCCGAAAACGAATCTTTCAAGACCTTCAGAGATGTTATATGGGAGAAGCTAGATACTAAGCAACCCTTCAAACAGCTATCTATCAATGACAGACATCTCAAGGACTTGAAAAAAAGCGTCATAGATTTTATGACAGATTTGTTCAAAGATAACGAGAGCCTTCCCAGGGATGATTACAAAGAGGTAGCTGAAACAACTATGCTCGTTTTAGGAGAAATTCCTGCCAGAGGAATACACTGGCTCAAGCTAGGAGCTCTCCATCACGCCAGATTGATGGCTGTCATATTGTATACGAATAAGATGTTAGCATTTTCAGACACCAAGCCGGATATGATAATGTTACAATAAAAAAAGCTGGAAAGAGTATACTTGTTTACATCGCTGATCTACTCCAAGTACCAACCCACTTGAGGCTCCTGAAAATGACCTCCTCCTATACAACGAATTAGTTCAGTACAAAACGATTGATATGGAAGTAGCGGAAGCTGCCCTCAACACTCTAAAAGGTCATTACTGGTACCTATCTGAAGAACTTGTAACCCTTTCTCACTTTGGAGATTTACCTAATAGTGAAAAGGAAAAGGTGGCCAAAAAACTTTTCTCTTTCAATCATCCACCAGAATTCAAACAGGGTAAGCCGATATTCCCATCCTAAAAGAACGAATTAAAATTCAGCAATTAGTTGGTCCAAACTCATGGTTTATATTCAAAGTCCTTGGTTCAACGGGAGATTGGATAAGGACTCCAGCTGTAACGTGGGACAGCAGCAATGATTTTCAACGGATGAAGAGAATACTCTCTTCAACTAAGGTTGTTAATGACACTGCAGAAAGGGGTATCAAACTTTGCAGGATTTTCATGGCTCATGTAGTGATGAAGGTGAATTTCAGGCATTGTTTCAGTTGTAGAGGGAAACAAACCTGTTTTCCCAAAGTTTTCCAAACAAGGTCTCTTGAATTTGTAATTTCTTCCATTGATAATTTCATTTCATTTACAATTTTTCATTATAATTTCAAGAATAGCACTTTGTTTCTATTGATTAAAATTGTTTTGTGTTTGTATTTCATAATAAAAAATTTAAAAAAACGATGAGGCTTTGCATATTTTTTCAGATTAATAAAAATTTAAGTCCACAGTTGTCATTTTTTGTTTTGCAAAATTTACTAATTTTAATTTACTAAACATGTACAAAGTTTTTCCCACTTTGAATCTCTAAACCAAAAAAGTGTTGCTCATTTAAGCCCATCTGCTTTTTTGATGTATATTTTCAAAGCCCATCGCCGCAGAGCTGCATGGGATGATGCACTATGGATGGCGGTGACATCCAAAGTATATAAGATAATATTTTATTGCACTTCAGATCTTCCGAAGATATAAAACAGCAGCATTTTTCTCTTAGAAAATGCATCAGAATGACCAAAGAGATATAAAAATTTTAATAAATTTAACTCAAAGGTTAATAAAAACTATTGAGATTGAAGCGCATTATTATTTTCTACATTTTGGTAGCAAAATTTATGAAATACGATGATTAGTAAGGAAACTATGACCAAAAATATCTCCAAAAATCACAATTTTTTGTGTGAATAGGGGGCTTATTTTTCAGATGGGGGGCGGGGACCCTAAATAATACCCGATTGTCTTTTTTTTGGCTTATTCATGGTTTTTGGTCAATTTGTTACAATATAAGAGGTACCGTATTTTGTCAGGGCTCATATGTTATTGTTTTGTTTAATGTTCTTTTAATAAAGTTATGGGAATATATTTTTTTGTCAGGCTGATAAATCTTCGAAATATTTTTTTCCTAAATATACTTTGCTAAATATAGGGTGCGTCTTACCACTTCAGCGTCTTATGAGGGTAAAAAACGATAAGCACCATAACTTTTCAAAAAAAGGCCAAAAGTGACACTCCCTAATCTCTATGGGTGACGTAGACGTCTCGGTGCTCCTCAAACAGTATAATGAAGTACAGAAGTCGACAGTTGAACTGAAACACCAAAACGTGTATCAAATCAGAAAAACGCGATTTCGCTAGAACAATTCCGGTCAAAGTTAGATGCGTTGAAAGAGACGCTCCTCCCAAAGCCCAGTTACTCGGAAGTAGTTCAGCAAGCCAGATCTCCAAGAAGCGCGTCGGGCAGCGAGGGAAACGAAATCCCTGCCTCCAACTCCCCCACTGAAGGTGGGGTGGAAAGCAGCATGCAGGGGTAGCGGTCAACCCCCTCCCGTTCAGGAAAGGACCCCTGCTCCAGATTTTACAATGAGGAACAGGGACAGTCCAATACCGAGAGACGAGGAATCATTGCCCTCTTCCCTGCCTCCCACTGCAGAGGAGAGGTGTTCGATAACGCCTCGCTCGGTGCGCAGTTCCCCCCCCCTCCCACCGAAGAAGGAGGGGTACGCGCGGCCGTCAGGTTATAAACACCGCTAACAGACCCTCACCAAGCCACAGAGTAAGGGAGGGGCCTCCTATCCCACAAAGGCTGTGCCACCCATCCCCAAGGCAGACGAACCCTGCCTCAAGGAGATCGAGGGAGGAGAACGGGTGGGTAACTGCTAACAGGCGCCCTTCCCGAAGGTTTCCTCAACCGGTCTCTGCGGCGAGGCCACCCACCAATGGGGAATCTCACCCTCTTTTTGTCGAGAATTCAGCTCTCGAACGAGGCAGGCGATATTCGACACATGATGGAAGAAGTCATTGGTGAACACAGTATATTGATAGTTAATAAACTAAACACGAAATCTCCGTATTAGAACTCATTTAAAGTAATAATTAAAGGTGTAAATGCACATTTCAACCCGTATAATATGAGTCAATGGCCAGACGGTATTATTGTTAAGGAGTTTATTCACTTTTCCAGGAGATTTGATAACAGGCAAAATAATAATAATAATAATAGGCGCCCTAACGGTAATGCCTGAAAGTTGTACTGTGTAAAATAATAATAATCTTACTAATAATAAATTCTCTATCAGTCATGGCGGATAACTTGTTGAAAATAGTCTCATATAATGTAAGGTCAGTGAGGAATTCAACTCTATATGTTCATAAAATCTGCGACAGTGAAGATTTGATACTCCTGCAGGAGCACTGCCTACCTAAGCAAGAGCTAAAATTCCTCTCTACCATCCATGATGACTTTATGTACCATGCGTCATCAGCAATAGACTTGTCAGATGAATTAATGTACGGTAGGCCTTTTGGTGGTGTTGCTTACTTAATAAGGAAAAATTTGTCAAAACATATAAAATTTTTAACAAGCGATAATGTAAGGTTGTTAGGCATTGAATTGCAAGAGAACAATGATTGCATATTAATTGTAAACTGCTATTTACCATATAAAACGGCAGTAATCTAGATGAATACATTGATTTGCTGTATAAATTAAGTCATTATCAGATAACCCCAAATATTCTCACTGTATAATAATGGGGGACTTTAACGCATATGTGAACTCGGAATTCTTTGTAGAATTGGGTAACATGTGCGAGTCGGCCA
>JAJOZX010008212.1:125000-130000 GCA_023014485.1 Bathynomus jamesi | reverse complement strand
TATAACTTTTTATCTAAACAAGATAGAGCAACAAAATAGGCACCAAATTAAAGTGTTTTTAATCCTCTTTCTAACTTATACAATTATGATAGTCTTGGAACAAGAAATGGCACATTGGTACATACAAAGATTTCAGAAATATCACAAAATTCGTTTTCTCACACTCAAGGCAGACAAGGCGCCTTATTCATGACACAAATTTGAGATTAACATTTTGTCACAAGTCTAATCGATCAAGAAGTGAAAGCATTACATGATGATCAATTTCATAATGACATTTACACAGTCAGTTGTTGAGAGTTTGTTTCTTGAAGCTGTCAAAGCGGCGTCTGTTGAACTCCACAGCTTGAAGGAGATAGTCCCTTTGCTTGGCATCTGTTGTTATGACATTTGCAAAGTCGCTCATCATCTTGACACCACGTTCAGCAATGTCATTCACCGCTTTCAGATTCTTAACATAGTCCAACGCTTTTCTGTAGTCCTCATTCTGTGGCCAAGACGTGACAGGTTCCAGAAGCCACTCGGATCCAATGTTCAGTGTGTCCAGCAGGAAATGTGATTCTGGGCCAATGAGATCAACCAGGGTGGTCTTAGCTGTGACTCTCTGGAATAGAGGCTTTCCTGTTCTGAAGCTGTCTGGCTTCTCAGTGGCATGTAACTGGGCAGCAATGTCGTGCTTCAATGTGTCACTCAATCTACTGCTGAACAGGGCAAATGGCACGACTTCCTGCGTCAGGTACCATTTGTGGTTTTCCATCTTATTAAGTACTGCATCAGCAAGCTCTGGGTCAGTTTTCTTGTACTTCAACATGTCCTGGATTAGACTTAGATCATTCACGGGAGCATCTGCAGCAGACATTAACATCATCCATACAGGAGTGTAGAACAGCGCAAGGAAGGTGTTGAGTCTTTCCAGCTTTGATACAGTGTCTTCGTCGTACTCAAGTTGATCTGCAAACATCAGCATTTTCATGGAGTACAGGTTTCTGGCCATCCATCTGGCCCTGATAAATGGCGCCTGGTCGACTCCAGTGAATACCTCGAGGAGGCGTTCCTTCAAGAACAATGACTGTCAGTTCAGCCATTTCCCTGTAGTCGGCTCTTGGAAGTCTTTCTGCTGTTAGAATGTCTTGGAGTATTTCTTCACTGTTCTTCTTCTTTTCCTTCAGCCATTTGCTGTTGATAGCCAGCATCTTTGGGTTTTCCTTGGACAAGTCCGTCCAAACATCCTTCAGATGCTCAAACCAGGGATTATCTGGCCCCTTCACCTTCCCAAACAGCTTCTCCCAAACTGCTCCTACTAGGATTTCCAGGATGTGATGTCGACAGGCCAGATAAAACACCTTTTGTTCAGCATTTTCTCTAGCAGTTTGGCAGCTCCTCTGTGAACTCCACTGTTACTGGATGTAGTGTCAAAAACAAGGGCAGTAACATTATCCGTAAGTTCCCATGTCTCCAGTAAATCCATTGAAGCCTCAGCCTGAGCTGTGCCAGAAGAATTGTCGATGACAGGTACTCCCAATAACTTTCCTTCAGTGTATGAAGGTGGACCAGACACTAGCACAGCTAAAGTCTCTGAGGTACTTCCAGGTTCACTGCCCAAGACATCTTTGAGCAACTTTCCATCCCAGTGTAAGCGCGTACTGTGGTTTTTTTTCACAAAACTTGGACATGTGACTATGGCTGATATTATACCTGGACAGCATTCTGTTGCGACGTGTTGTTGAGGTTGAGATGACGAAGTTATCCAGATCAGCCCCTCCAGCTTTCAAGGTGGCAGAAACCATGGCAGTAACTTGATTGTCTGATAAACCAAGACGATCAGCTGTATTGCAGATGACATCACATTCCTGACCTTCTTTGGAAACGTCAAAGTCACACTAGTCACAGTGTCTTGATGGTGAGAACATCCAGGACGAGGCTGATGGTAATCCATGTCCTCTTGTTAGCGTCGTTGTCAGTTGAGTCACCCCAGGTAATGTCATCCACATGAACAACTGCCTCTTGTTCTGCTGCAGCTGTAATATAGTACATGTTAAGACAGTAATTGTTAAGTACATGCTAAATATCGCAATGGAGTAAACTTAAAACTTTTGTGACGTTCAAAGTAATTAGTTTTACCTTGTTCTTGTCTATGCTGCAGTCTTTCATTCCTCGCTGCTTGCTGCAGGGATCTTGTCTCAAAAATCTTGTCATGACCAGACATATGACCTTTCCTCTCAGTCTTTTGGTCTTCGTAGAACCTGATATCCTCATCTTTCTTCTCTCTGGATAACAGTCTGTTGTTCTGTATTTCCTGGATTGCATCTGGAGCCCCTATATCGAACAGGCTGTCTAATTCCAGCACAAATGCTCCTCTTTTTCTCCAGGGTTACTTGCTCTTCCTTTACTTTTCACCAGAGCACGATGTTTCTCATGTAGTTTCATGAAGAGCTTCATTGCGTTGTACTTGGTCATTGTCTTGATCCTAGCCATCTGCCAGAATGGGATGATAGATTCAACTGTTTCATATGCAAGGTCTTGAACCATGGGCCTCCCTGCATTTTCCGGTAAATTCTGAAGATTAGGGAAATACTGGAACGCCTCTCTGTTGGTGGGAAGCTGGGAACCACTGATAAAAGCTGAAGGGTATCCAACCAGGAAAGTTTCAGTGAGAGATCTGGTAGATGGCCCAGTTGACACCTGCCTGTGGACAGTACGTGGAGGTTCTGAGATATCAACTGTGCGCCCACGGAGCTCCCTCAGCTCCTTGCTTAATGCCATTGTGAAGTTGTAACTTGTAGATGGTTTTCTAGATTCTGATTGAGGTTCTGTTGTTTCCTGAAAAATGATAGATAATTATTATTATTATTATTATTATTATTAATTATTATTTATTTATTATTATTATTATTATTATTATTATTATTATTATTATTATTTATTAATTTTATGCTCTTTCATTTGATACCTAATTTGTTGCTCTATCTTGTTTAGATCAAAAGTTAAAGTGCAAAAAC
Organism: Bathynomus jamesi; assembly: GCA_023014485.1. Classification (NCBI taxonomy): domain Eukaryota; kingdom Metazoa; phylum Arthropoda; class Malacostraca; order Isopoda; family Cirolanidae; genus Bathynomus; species Bathynomus jamesi. The sequence continues at coordinate 127,001 of JAJOZX010008212.1, read as the reverse complement.
ATAATTCAAGGGCGTCCAGGAGAATTTGTCTAAAACAATTCGTCTAAAATACAATTTGTCTAAATCAATTTGTCTAAAACAATTTGTCAAAATAGTTTGTCTAAAATCAATTTGTCTAATAACAATTTGTCTAAAATACAATTTGTCTAAAAATAATTTGTCTAAAATACAATTTGTCTCAACAAACAATTTAATATAATATGGCATACAATTTGTTGCCTGATGTACAATGCTATTTATTACTTGCCATGCCCCATCTTAAAAGGTTACCTCTTGTGCGGAATAGTACATCGAAATAGTTTGTCTAAAATAGTTTGTCTAAAAATAATTTGTCTAAAATACAATTTGACTAATAACTGAAGATAACTAGAAATGCATTGTCTGCTTGATAAATTTGGGAGTGAGGATGAAAAGATTAATAATGTGTTGATTTTATTTCATAATATACCTAACCTAACCTAACCTAACCTAACCTAACCGGGTTATGGGTTCCGGGATAACTGATTTCGATGTACTATTCCGCACAAGAGGTAACCTTTTAAGATGGGGCGTGGCAAGTAATAAATAGCATTGTACATCAGGCAACAATTTGTATGCCATATTATATAAATTGTTTGTTTAGACAAATTGTATTTTAGACAAATTATTTTTAGACAAATTGATTTCAGACAAATGTTATTAGACAAATTGATTTTAGACAAACTATTGTAGACAAATTGTTTTAGACAAATTGATTTAGACAAATTGTATTTTAGACGAATTGTTTTAGACAAACTCGCCTGATTCGAATTCAAGGGACCCCGGAATTGGCGCTTTGGCCGATTTCAAGCAGAAAATTTAAAGCTCCATCCATGCGGCAATGCTTCCAACATCCTAGGTCAAAATAGTTGTGATTTTCGCTTTTTCAGGTCAAAAAGCATGGGAAAATGTACAGAAACATATGAAAATGAGAAAAAGTTGATTTTTGAACAGGCCTATTAAGTGGCAGGTTTTAATAAGACCGTAAAGGTAGGGCAGAGCAGGTGAAGTGGACATGAAAAGCGGAATTAAGTCCTTATGATCTTTGAGAATGCGTTTCAAGCCACTATTAAATGATTTGATGACGTCATCCTGCGGGTTCCTCCTAAGTTTGCTGTATGTGGCGGGGTCCTGGAGAAGCTCGTTCATCTTTCCGATGTAGTCCACTTTGTCCATAATAACTATGGTGTTAGCCTTGTCTGCTTTAGTAATATGGAGCTCCCCATCTTTTTTAATTGTGAGAGGCTATTGCGAAAACGTTTAGGAAAGTTATCTTCGTAATTACCATTCGCCGCACTATAAACGAGGCCTTTAACTCTGTTAAACAAATACTGAGGGAGATTACACTGTTTTTCAAAACACGCGAGACTGTAACAAATTTGTAAAGCCGAAGGTTTTTTAACAATAAAAAAGGACATACCATATCCAAGGGCACTTTTTGCATCGTCACTAATGTTTTTCGAAGAAAGGTTCAAAACACACTTTGAGTTTGCTTTTTTACTCCACTGACTATCTCGAATGAGACTTTTAATTTTTCGATCCAAAATGTTACGAAGTGAAGTAGTTCTCCGACGCAACTCGTTGTAAATTTCATCAAACAAAGGTTGGATCCACGGTTGGGGAATAATGGTTACAAAATTATGTTTGGCGATGTTTAAATTTTTGAAGGCGGACCACTCATTTGTCTGGTGACTTCAATATGTTTCTTTAAAATTAATCTGCTGAAGTTGTTGAACGGATGGTCGTCAATTTGTCTGAGGCGAATCGGAAGCAGGGATTTCGGAAGAACTTGCTCCTCTAGACACTTAGTAAGAAACTTCCGTCGGATACGAATTGCATGCCCCTTCATTAATGCAGAAGAAAACACGGACACAAACGGAGACAAGAGAGGGAACAGCAAGCCGAAGGAACGCGTGGTGTTCATTATATGAAAATTATTTCACGAAAGTAACACGTGAAAAATATTTATGATGAATAAAACCA
>JAJOZX010008212.1:105000-120000 GCA_023014485.1 Bathynomus jamesi | reverse complement strand
ATCTTCTCCACTGCCAGAGATTAGGATTGGCAACCGATCAACAACCTTATTCCCAGTAATGTCTTCGAGGAGTTTGCCATCCCAATGAACAATCAAGGGTTTGTCAGCTTGAAATTCTTCTTTCAAGTTTTCACTGAACTTCTTTCTTGATTTCTGTCTTGCCCTGCGAATCGATGAGTAGCTAACATTGTAATTCTCTGGATCTTTTCCAACATTTGCGATCGTTGGAATAATTATTAAGGAGGCTGATCGGTCGCTAATCTTAGCAACATCCAATGAGGAAAGCAGATTTTCTTTCATAATCTTGAATTTTTTCTTGGAAGGCCTCTTTTGGATGTTGAGGGCTGTTCCAGATGTACTTCTTCTTCCATAGATGCAGGTGAATCACTGCAGGAACTGCTGCTGCTTGCAAGAACAACTGTTTCATCAAATGCACTTGATTTACGTAACCTTTTCTTATCCATTTTTCATGTCTCTTCGCAGCTTCCTTTCGACGTTTTTCTTCATCCTTATCAACTGCCATCATTTTACCCTTTCGACCTTCCCTTTGTAGCCGTAGAAACTCTCTATCTTCTTCGATAGTTATTAACTCGTTAGCATTTGCATGCGCAATATCAAAGAGTCCATCCAATTTTATTTCCATGTATTCTCTTTCTCTATTGAAAACTTCGATTTTTTTCCTTTGCTCTTCTTCAGCCCTTGCCACTCATCATACAGTTTATTTAATTTCTTCACAACATTACATTTCTGGGTTGTTGGTATTCCTGCTCTCTGCCACACTTCCAATACATCATTAACAGTTGAAGTTAATGCTTCTCTGACGGTTTCATTCTTGACATGTTTATAATTCATGAATAAGGAAATTACTTCTTTCTTTGATGGAAGCTTACTTTGATTCAATTTATCTATTTGTTGACCGATCAGCCAGATATCTGTTGAGCTTCTTGATCTCATTTTCGTCACAATTAAGATACAGGAAATAGAAGAGAAATTGAGGCGGAGACACTCACTGATATAACACCTCTCCCGGACACTGCCACAAGCACACTGCGATACCAATTTCCTTGAACGCTGTTTGCTGTTTGCTCATATACGCATCACCTACCACTCTGCCTGCAGCAAACCTGCACAAAACCTGCAACAAAAATAAGAACAAATTCAAAAAAAATTTGATTTTACTCTAATTTTTTGTAATTTTCAATTGGCGGGCGCGACCTCTGGATGTTATTTGTTTGACCTGGAATTTCTCACAGGGTGTTTTTGTGACAAATTGGAACAAATGAGGGGGTATCCCTAAAAATCCATGATGGTCATGATTTGTGCATCACCCTAAATTATATATATATGTATATATGTATATATATATATATGTATATATATATGTGTATATATATATAGTATATATATATATATATATATATATATATATATATAATATATATATATATTTATATATGTGTATATATATATTGATATATATATATTTATTATATGTTATAATGCTTCAGACCAACAACGACCCAACGATCCACTCATGGCTGGTCTACCTAACTGTGTTCGTAATTGTGTATTGTGCATGTCCTCCGTGGAGGCGGAGGGGACATACAATTTAGCGTGAGTTCCGAACCACAAAACCTTAATTTTTCTACCTTAAACTATATCCAATCTATGAACATATGCGTCTAATCGATGTTTATAGACGTGCTACTAATTACTTCTACCGGCAAACTATTCCACCTATTTACTATTCTGTGCGAAAAAAAGTTTTTAGCAACTCCTGTCTTGAACCTTCTACTTGTCAACTTACACCCGTTATTTCTAGTCCTATGAAATTGAGATATTTCGAAAAAGCTATCTCTATCTACGTTATCGAACCCATTCATAATTTTGAAAACCTGGATTAGATCACCCCTTAGCCTACTCGACTCGAGTGTAGTCAATTTTAACTACTTAAGCCCTATCCTCGTAAGCGACGGAATCATCTTAGTTGCTCGTCTTTGAACTGTTTCGAGTCTGTATATATCTTTGTGCATATGCGGATTCCAAAATTGGATCGCGTACTCCAAATGGGGTCTAACTAATGATTTATAAAGAGGAACTATAATATCGCGCGATATGTACTCAAAATTCCGAGCTATAAAACGTAACACTTTGTTCGCTTTATTACCCGCTGCTGTACTTTGTTTCGCTACTTTTAAATCACCAGTGACTATAACTCCTAAATCTTTTTCTGCTCTACGCTTGTTAACTCTTTCCCTGACATACTATACGCAAAATTACCGTTACGCGAACCTATATGCAAAATTTTGCACTTATCGACGTTAAATCTCATTTGCCATGTGACTGACCAATCAACGATTTTATTCAGATCATTCTGGATTTTACCTCTATCTTAGTCATCAATCACCCTACCACCCAGCTTCGTGTTATCCGCAAACTTTGAAACTGTACTGACTAGGCCGACATCTAAATCGTTAATATATCTAAGAAAAAGCAAGGGGCCCAATACAGAACCCTGAGGAACGCCACTCGCTACATTAGCCCAACACGACTCCGCTCCATCAACGACCACCATCTGTTTCCTACCTCGCAACCACTCTTCTATCCAATTTATTCCTACACCCCTGATTCCATGAGCCTTAGTTTTTTCAATGAAATTTTGTGCGGGACGGTGTAAGACGCTTTTTTAAAATCTAAATACACTACATCAACCGCCCGATGACTATCGTAAACGTGAACCACGCTTTGAAGAAAATTCTAAAAGATTAGTTAAGCAAGATTTGTTTCGCCTAAAACAGTGCTCCGTATTTCTAAGTTATGCAATTCGAAGTATTCGACTATACGATCCCTAATTATTGATTCCAGTAGCTTATCTACAACAGACGTTCAACTGATTGGGCTATAATTTCCCGCCACACCTTTATCGCCTTTCTTAAAGATAGGTGTTACGTTTGCTAACTTGAAATTATCTGGTACGCACCCCTTAGAAATAGACGCATTAAAAATCTTTGTTAGCGGCACAACAATGCTATCTTTTAATTCTTTTAGTTGTATGGGATATATGGAATCCGTCCCCGGGGATTTACGCATTTTCATTTTATCAATATAGTGCATTACCCCTCTTCACTAACCACAAATATTGTCCAAAATATTACCATTATCAAAAGGTATTATGTCTATGACCGTAGGGATATTGGATACATCTCCTATATTAAAAACTGACGTAAAAAATTCGTTTAGCATGGTAGCCATTTCCTTGTTTTCAGAAACTAGATCTCCGTTAATATTTTTAAACGGCCCCAAGACACTTTTTACTGGATTTCTATTGTTGACGTATTGAAAGAATCGCTTGGGGTTTTCTTTACCGCCACGAGCTATGGAGATTTCAAATTCGCGCTTCGACTTTTTTATTACACTTTTCGCTTCACGCCTTTGAGATTTGTAGTTGTTTCGTAAACACAAATTGTCTTTATCGTACTTATGTAGCCTATAAGCCGTATCTCTACTCTTTATAATATCTCCTACTCTAGAAGTAAACCACAAGGGCTTGTTGTTTAATTTCGCACGCTTAATTTTGTACGGTACACATTCCTCATTTATAGTCCTAAATACTCTTCCAAACGATTCCCACATTAGTTTTGCGTTGGAGATCCGCATTACTTTTTCCAAATTCAGGTGTGACAATTTATTTCGAAATTTACTAAAGTCTACGTGCTGGTAGTTAGGAATTTTAGTCGAGTTAGCTGGTTTCGAGTGACTTACTGAGAGGACAAACTCTACCATATTGTGATCGCTATTGCTTAACGGTTCTATTACTTGAAGATCAGTGATTAGCTTATCCGTAGTTATTACTAAATCTAAAATACTGACCAACCTCGTAGGTTCCCCAACCTTTTGAATAAGAAAGCTATCCTCGAGAAAATTAACTAAACGATTACCTTCCGCGTCTCCCTGCATTGTATCGTAATTCACGTTGGCGCAATTGAAGTCACCCATAACTAAAGCCTGCTCACTACCTATTATTCTCTTTAGTTCACGATATAACGCTTCGTCCATATCAGCTGTTTGATTAGGGGGCCTATATATATAACTGCAAGAACAAGTTTGAAATCGTTCAATTTAAGTTCTGCTGTAGTCGAATTTATCGGTTCTGGAATTGTGTGCTTTACTTCTTTAACGTTCGCAATATTATCTTTGATATACAACAAAGCACCGCCTCCTCGCCTACCTATTCTGTTTTTAACAAAAAGTCTATAACCTCTAATTTGATACTCCTCTACAAAGTCACGTGTTTCAGTGCTAAGCCACGATTCATTTATCGCAATTAAATCATAGTCATTACAAGCAATTAAAGAAAAAAATTCGTTTATTTTATTTCGTAGGCTACGAGCATTTAAGGATAGAACCTTCAAATTGTTTGTAATTGCGACACCTTCGCGAGCGCAGGGGAAATTTGTGGAAATTACGCTGCGATCGTTCGAGTTACGGCAGCCTGAAAAGAAGAGACATTATTATGAGATAAAAGAGTATTTTGAAATATAGACAGTATTATGAAATAATGTGTGTTATATATATATACAGGGCGTCCCAAAAAAGGGCGTCCCAAAAAAATGTATACACACTTTAACAGCTGATAGCTCAATTGATGTTTCTTTCTTTCCAAGTTAAACCCATTAGAATTAATAATGGCAGTCAGACTAAGCTTTGAACAAAAGAAATTCATTCTAAAATGCTACTGGAAGTGTGAAAACGCAGTTGAAATGCAAATACAGTTTAGGAGGGAGTTTCAAACAGATCCACCAACGCGAGTTACCATCACTCGAATTAGAGATAAGTTTGAAGCCGATGGAACTGTTCAGAATGTCCACAAGAAGCGTTCCGGAAGACCACGGACATCGACATGCCCCACAAAGCAAGAAAGAGTACTGGAAACGTATCACCAAAGTCCAAGAAAATCTGTGCGGCAAGCGAGTCGTGAGGTAGGAATTTCAGAATCGTCTGTCCAACGCATTTTGAAGCGCTGTCAATGGAAAAGTTACATTCCAAGATTAGTCCATGCTATTAATGAAGATGATCCGGACCGAAGAGTGGAGTATTGCGAGTGGTACTTGGCACGATGTGGATGTGGATTGGACGAAGGGGTTTCGTAGAATACCCTCCGCGTTCACCAGACCTCACACCACTAGACTTTTTTTTATGGGGATACTTAAAAGACAAAGCCTACGCTATAAAACCTGCAACAGTCGCTGAATTGAGAGCAGCCATTTAACGAGAATGCACACAAATACCAAACGAAATGTTTCGTGATGTTTGCGATTCCATTGCTTCGCGTTATCAGCAGTGCCTGGACCAGAACGGACGTCAGTTTGAAAACAGGCGTTGACAAAACAATTAAATAATGTCTGTAGATTCTATTACATTTTGAAAATGAAATGTATTTTTTTGGGACGCCCTGTATATATATATATATATATATGTGTGTGTTTGTGTGTGTGTGTATATATACATATATAACGTAAAGAACGACGCTTGTATAGGAGATATTCCGCGCAAGACGAGAGAGAGAGAACGAAACAAATGCGCGGAATATCTCCTATACAAGCGTCGTTCTTTACGTTATTTATACTGCGTGTTCTTTGCAGTTGAATGTATATACATATATATATGTATGATACACACAGACCATGCACGGTCTGTGTGTATCATAAAAAACTCAGGGGACCATTCTGAGTTCATTCCCATATACAGTATATGTATGTATATATGTATAGATAAGCAAACAGCCACAGGAAAAATGAAAAAGAAACACGAAATCCGAACGCTTTCGTGATAAATTCACATATTTCTTTTCCTTGAAGATGTGAATATATCACGAAAGCGCTCGGATTTCGTGTTTCTTTTTCCTTTTTCCCTGTGGTTGTTTGCTTATTAATAAGATCACGTGTTATTCTGTGATTTGCTGCATATGTATAATATATATATATATATTAGTGATGGGACGATGCATCGCAATCGCAATCGCAATCGCGATACAATCGCACATTTTTTACAATCGCAATCGCAATTGCAATCGCATTTAATGAGTGCGATTGTTGCGATTATGAACAAAAGATTTAAATCTCTACAAAAGTTGCTATGAAAGCTGCTCTTTCATGCGTACTTAAAGGAAAGTTTAGCTAACACCAATACGGAATAATAAATAAATAATAAATAAGTCAAAAACAGAAATAAAAACGGGTTGCGAATTAGTTGAAAACAGAATAAAAAATTGGTTTAATAATAACAATAAGTACACCTCTTTATTTGCTCTATGTAAAATTGGAATGTTAAAAAATCAAGTTAACCCTATGGTAGGTAACGCGTTTAGGTATATTTAAAGCATAAATGAGCGTTATGTGAGGCTAAAGCTAAAACATCGCAATCGCAATCGCGCGATTTTCAAATTATGACAATCGCAATCGCAATCGCAACAGCGATTGTATGAAATATGACAATCGTCCCATCACTAATATATATATATATATATATGTGCGAATGAACTCAGAATGGTTCCCTGAGTTTTTTATGCACGGTCTGTGTGTATCATATATATGTGTGTATATATATATATATACAGTATATGAATATATATATATATATATATATATATATATATATATATATGTGTGTGTGTATATATATATATATATATATGTGTATATATAATATATATTATATGTATATATTTATATATGTGTATATTATATATATATATATATATATATCTATATATATATATATATATATATATATATATATATATATATATATATATATATATATATATATATATATATAATTTAGGGTGGAGCGAAAAATACTTTTTTCTAGTATCAAGTTCTAATAGTGATTAAAAGTTGCATTTAGTGGACGATATATACCTGCCAAAATATGAGTTTATTTGTTTAATATTTTCAGCTGCCACCAGGGGCAAAATTTAACACAATTTTGGGTAAAAACGAAAAAAATGCTTCTATTTTAGGTTTATCAAACTATTATAAAATTTTATCTTAGAATTATCTAATAGTTTGATTAAGATTCATAAATGATAAGAATTCGTTTTGTAAAAATGCTTTTCATATGCTTAATATCTTCAGCTGCCACAAGAGGGCTGAAATTAACTTAAAAATGACAGTTAAGTATGATTCTGTATTTACTTGAAAAAGGGAACAGTAATAAATTAGGATGTCTCTCCTCCTTTATACTGGCTTGAGACAGTTAAGAAACGTTATTTCGTGCCTTAGCTGAGTTACCACCCTTTCCCCAACCAACCTCCCTCTAGAAAGGGTTCTTGCTGAAGACTATTTAGTAATTTGCTTTTGTGTCAAATTTTGGCTGTTTTTTCCTTGATTCTAATGTAGCACGAATCCAACCGTCTCTGTTTGTAGGTCCGCAGACTGATCCAGCAGCGTCTGTAACGAGCTTGACGCATCTCTCTACGGCTTGTGTATGACATGGAAACTGAAATAATTCTGAATGAAGAGTAGTACCATGTTTGATGCATGATTCAATATCATCAAGAGAAACTCCTTTGGTTATCGGTGGTTCTGCTATCTGAAAATCTTGCCACATAATGAGATCTGTATAGTCTTTGGCATAAAAATTTATTTCTGGCACCTTAAAATACCTGATAACATCTGTTTCTTGAATGCATGCCCTTGCTTTTATGATACGCCTAAATCCCAACTGATGCACATGCTCCCTTTCATCAGCTATCATTGCAATGAGAATGTTTTCTTGATTTGCGTAATATGCATTTCGCTGAATGACTGAGTCATGTACTCTCCTAAGCTCTTCACGGAGATACCGGCTTCTTGCAATCATATGCCACATATGTTTAGCACCATATTGGCATAATGGTTTACGCTTTATCTGAAACCACATTGGTGCGTATACCCTAACAATGAAAGTAGCTAATTCTTGTAAATTGCCTGAAGGATTCTCTGTGCTTGCATATAACCGCAGAGTCCTGTTTGCTGTGGTGAGCCACCTTGAATGTGATATATTGCCTGGACTCTTATGACTAAGACTCTTTGAGAATGTTCCACTTGATATAGCCTTGTGAATTTCAAGAAGGTATTTCTGGTCAGTACTTATGTCATCTACATCAACTTCACACATGTCCTTGAATTTCAATGGGTTTGAAGTTAACTATGAGAAGCTTTTCACAGTCTGAAAGTGCTCGGCCAATTTCTCCTGAAAATGCTCTTGGTCCAGTAGTGGTACCATCCAAGTGATGAAACAGATGGCGCAATGGAAGTTCATTAAGGTGTAAAAGGCATATCAGCCACTGCAATGGCTTATTAAAGGCTTCTTCCAGTAATCTTATTGTGCCTCCAATACTACCAGTGTTAACCACTGTCGAATCACAGCCAACTGCAGCGATGTTCCCTATATCAACATTCCTTTCTTTCAAGCAATTCACTAGCACTGTGCAAATGTATTTAGCTTTGCCACTGGAAGGTGTCACATGTGCAAAGTACAGAGAGTGTGGTTCAGATATTATGCTGATATGCTCTTCGCGTTTGGTTCTTTGGTGGTTAGAGCCATCACTCTCCTGGACTTGAATCATTGTTTTATCCTTTCTGCCATCAAAGTATAATCCCCGCATGGTTTTTGGCTCTCCTATCTGTTGTAGTTCCTTTCTCTGTTTTTGTCTTTCACGTCTTAGCTTACTTCTGTCTATAATATTCCCTTTGTCTTCGGGAGTAAAAATTTTAAGATCTGCCAATACTGCAGAAGCAATAGCAGCCCCAGCTCTGTCCGACATTTTAAATCTATCACAAGTAATTGCTAATGAAGGCAGTGGCTCACGCATCTGTTGTTCTGATATTACATATCGAGTCGAGGTTGTATCTTCCTCATTATCTTCAGATATCTCTTCTAGTTGTTGAAGTTCACTTGTCTCTGTTTCGATTTGTAAGTTGGACGTATTGGTTATAGCAGCACTAGTTGTTTGTGAGGATTCCAGACGTGCTTTTTCCATTTCCTTTCGATGTTCTCTTGCTTGTAATCGTCTTGTGTGTGCTATGTCAATGCTTCCTATCACCATTATTCTGCGTGTTCGTTGGTCATTTAAAAAATCCTGCTCTTTTGGAGGGACTTTCTTACTCTTTTCACATGAGCTTCTCCTAAACTCCTTACATTTGCAGGTGCAGATGTCAAACAAAGTGCATTTTGAAGAGTTTTCAAATTCTTCAAGCTGATTTTTGTACTTAGGCTGATCCTTGCGTGACTTGTATGGCTTTAATAAGGACCTGTATTTATCATGGTACACTCGCATCATCTGTAAAACGCGTGTATGTGAAACTATTGGCAAAGAGGCCTTCTTCCAAATATTTTCTACCTTTTTGGAAACTGCCTCTGCTATTTCAGAAAATGAAGGCTCCTTGTTATTCATCTGCTCCTTCACTAAATGTTTTGTGAACAGGTATTCTTTCATATTGCAGTTATAAGTTGGTAGTTGCATATCACTCATCTCACAAGGTACTTCAAATATGGCAGACTTCATATGTTCTCTAGTGAAATGTTTATATTTAGTATTTGATGCCATAATATTTTTAAGAAAAATTCACAATCACAAAATATCCTGTAACATCAAAACATTATGTAATTAATATATATAATATATTTTATAAGTATATATAATATATTATAAAATATAATATATTATATAAATAAACTAAAATTATATAATACATTATAACAAGCATTTTATAATAAAATCAATATTATCTCTATATAAATCACTTTAAAATAAAGTTTTATAATATTCCGATCATATTAAAAAACTCTCCGATCAACTGAGCGACTAGGCCTACTACCTAAGAAGAAGAGTGTTAACACACTGTTCTAATGACTCACAGAAAGAAATTCCTTCACACCAAAACCCTCCCCCACAACCCTCCCCAAACCCTCCCCACAACATTCAGTGTAGTCTCAACATGACTCAGTTACTCTAAATTGTGTTAAGTTCAGCTCTCTTGTGGCAGCTGAAGATATTAAGCATATGAAAAGGCATTTTTACAAAATGAATTCCTATCATTTACGAATCTTAATGAAACTACTAGATAATTCTAAGATAAAATTTTATAATAGTTTGACAAACCTAAAATAGAAGCATTTTTTTCCTTTTTACACAAAATTGTGTTAACTTTAGCCCCCTGGTGGCAGCTGAAACTTTTAAACAAATGAACTCATATTTCGGCAGGCATATTTCGTCGACTAAATGCAACTTTTAATCACTATTAGAACTTCATACTAGAAAAAAAGTATTTTTCGCTCCACCCTAAATTATATATAATATATATATATATATTATATATATATATATATATATATATATATATATATATATATATTTATATATGTGTATATATATATATATATATATATATATATATATATATATATTAGGGTGTCTCTTATTTTCGAAGTGTTGATTTTTTTAGGTTGCGCCCCCTCAACCAGTTCCATTGGTTGAGAAAACATCATATATAAAATTGTTTTGGATTGAACAATTTTAGAGGTCGTCCCCGCTTATTAAAGTTCATAAATATAGCTATTATTTTGCAATTAATATTTGAAATTACTAGCAGTTGTCAAGTATACTAAACATATGTTTTTAATTAATTAATCATCATATTTATGATGAATTCAATTAAATGAATATTTGTTTCGATACAACAGCTTCAAACACGGGTCAATATAGTGGAGCCTGTGCTCTCATCGAAGCAAAATTGGGACATGATGTTTTGTACTTGCCTTGTAGACACCATGTTTTAGATTTATTGTTGGGAGCTGCATTTGAAGCAACATTGGGATCTACATCAACTGGTCCAGAGATATTGATCTTTAAGCGTTTTCGTGACAATTGGACTTCTGTTGATGAAAGCCAGTTCCAAACAGGTGAGACAGACACGATACTAAAGAAGCAATTATCCAGTCTAAAACTGAACTAATTCAGTTTGCTAGATCCCAGGCACCTATACTACGGGATGACTATCAAGAACTTTTGGATCTGTCCATCATCTTTCTTGGAGTGTCCCAATAAAGGCATCAAGTTTCGTGCACCAGGTGCCATGCATCGAGCTCGCTGGATGTTCAAAGCGCTCTATTCTATCAAGATGTGGCTTTTTCGAAAACCAGTTCAAGATGACTAAGACTGAAGAACGAGGAATTCGAGATCTTCCCTTTTTCTGTTCTCATCTATATGAAGGCTTGGACAACATCCTCACTCCCTATTGAAACCCCATTTAATGACTGGCTCCTTATGAGGTCATTGATTATTATCCTAACAAAAAGATTTCTGATGCAACTAAAAAAAGCTCTCTAACCACTTATGGTACCTGTCTGAAGAAGCAGTTGGTCTTGCTTTCTTTGATGAGCGAATTACTACAGATGTAAAGAAACGCATGGTAAAGGCATTAGAAGATGAGTCCACTGATAGACCACCCAAGCGTCCTCGGATTCCTGAATCGACCTTCTGCTCTGGTGAAGGACTACACCAACTTGTTACAAGAAATACTAGAGAATTCTTTACTAAGCTGAATTTGCCAGAAGGATTTCTGAACAAGGCACCCAGCACTTGGACATCCAACTGTGAATATTTAAGGGCCAGAGCTATTGTTGCAGCTCTATCTGTTGTAAATGACCGGGCAGAACGTGCAGTAGCTTTAGTTCAAGAGCTGAATAAGAAATTGACAGTGGGGGAAGAGCAGCTCCAGTTCCTGCTCCAAATTGTTGCAAAACACCGCCAGAGTCACCCAGTTCCATCAAAAACTGTTCTTCTCAAAAAATAACCATCAATGAGGTCGCACCTTAAAATACACCATATTGTATAATTATTGTATATTAAATAAATGTTGTATAAGGAAATAATGCTAATTAAAGTAATTAAAGTATGTAAATAGCACTGGCATTTTGAATTTATCTCTATATAATAAACTAATGGTTTTTTTTTGTAGCGATGCTTCATTGCTGATTGTATATAAAAAAAGAGCCAGGAAGGATTTGGATAGGAGAAAAAGGATTGGGATAAAGAAGGATTGAGGACCAAAGGATGGATTATAACAACATCAAGGATAGGTTAGAAAAGGATCAATGATAAATAAGAAGGCCTATACTTATAAAAACGAATCAAACTAAAAAAAGAAGGAAGGAATTATGTGTATAATGAGCATAATCATATGTCAGGAGCTATTATGCCATGGTCACCATTTTTATTAGCAGCGGGCGGCCCCTAAATATGAGCCAATTTGTGTCAAACTTTCAAGTTTTAGTTTTTATGCTAAATGGAACTATTTTAGGGGGCGCAGATAAAATAATTCAACATTTCAATTTTTGACTACCCAATAAGAGACCCCCTAATATATATATATATATATATATATATATATATATATATATATATATACACATTTAACTGCAATGACCACGCAGTATATTAATGTATAGAAACGACGTAAGTATAGAGGAGTGTTCTGCACACGAGGAAGAGAAATAACGAACATTCTATACATTAATATACTGCGTGGTCATTGCAGTTAAATGTACATATTCACGATTTGCGAGGGTGCCCTCTCAAGGCATTGGTTTCTGCCCTATGTATGAGAATTACGACTTCTGACTGATCGAGGCCCGTGGTGTAGTGGTAGCATATCTGACCAGCAATCGGAAGATCCTGGGTTCGATTCCCGGGCGGTCACCTCATTTTTCATTTGTTCGTTATTTCTCTTCCTCGTGTGCAGAACACTCCTCTATACTTACGTCGTTTCTATACATATATACATATATATATATATATAGGCGCCGTTATTACTACCCTGGTTCAAGGGTGGAGGATATAATTAATAATGTTGACCATTTTACAGACAGAACCTCTGTGAACACAATGCATGTTATTCATATCGGTACTAATGACGTTTCAAGTTTTAGATCAGAAGAGCTGCTGGCTAGGTAGAGGGACTTACTATAGCGACTAAAGGAAAAAACTAATAAGATCGTTTTAACAGGTATACTTCCTCGAATTATCTAACGTAGCGATTTCTACAGCAAGGCGACCTATATCATCAATAACCTAAAGTCCCTTCGCCAACAGGAAGGTGTGCATTTTGAGAATATTTGTAGCAGTTTCTCCGGTAGGAAATAAGATCGTTTTAACAGGTATACTTCCTCGAATTATCTAACGTAGCGATTTCTACAGCAAGGCGACCTATATCATCAATAACCTAAAGTCCCTTCGCCAACAGGAAGGTGTGCATTTTGAGAATATTTGTAGCAGTTTCTCCGGTAGGAGGGACCTGTTCCCCGGAGATGGACTTCATTTTAATGACGTTGGAGCATTATGATTTAGGAAGACTAATTCATAATACTGTTTCTTCTTTTCAGGTTGCCGTAACTCAAATGGTCCCGGCGTAATTTCCTCAAATTTCCCTTACGCTCGAGAATGTATCGCAATTACAAACAATTTGAAGGTTCTATCCTTAAATGCTCGTAGCCTACGAAATACAATAAACGAATTTTTTTCTTTAATTGCTTGTAAAGGCTATGATTTAATTGCGATAAATGAATCGTGGCTTAGCACTGAAACACGTGACTTTGTAGGAGAGTATCAAATTTGAGGTTATAGACTTTTTGTTAAAAACAGAATAGGTAGGCGAGGAGGCGGTGTTATGTTGTATATCAAAGATAATATTGCGAACGCTATAGAAGTAACGCACACAATTCCAGGAACGATAGATTCGACTATAGCAGAACTTAAATTGAATGATTTCAAACGTGTTGTTACCGTTATATATAGGCCCCCTAATCAAACAGCTGATACGGACGAAGCGTTATATCGTGAACTAAAGAGAATAATAGGTAGTGAACAGGACCTAGTTAATGGTGATCTTAATTCCGCGAACGTGAATTACGATACAATGCAGGGAGACGCGGAAGGTGATCGTTTAGTTAATTTTCTCGAGGATAGCTTTCTTAGTCAAAAGGTTGGGGAACCTACGAGGTTGGAGAGTATTTTAGATTTAGTAATAACTACGGATGATAAGCTAATCACGGATCTTCAAGTAACAGAACTGTTTAGCAGTTGCGATCACAATATGGTAGAGTTTGTCCTCTCAGTAAGTCACTCGAAACCACCTAACTCGACTAAAATTCCTTACTTCCAGAACGCAGACGTTTGTAAATTTCGAAATGAGTTGTTACACGTCAATTGAGAAAACGTAATAGGGATCCCCAACGCAAAACTAATGTGGGAATCGTTTGAAACGGTATTTAGGACAACAAATGATGAATGTGTTCCGTACAAGATTAAGAGTGCGAAAGAAACAACGAGCCCTTGTGGTTTACTTTTAGAGTAGGACATATTATAAAGAGTAGAGATAGTGCTTATAGGTACATAAGTGCGATAAAGACAATTTGTGGTTACGAAACAACTACATATCTCTTAGGCGTGAAAGTA
The DNA here is from genome assembly GCA_023014485.1 of Bathynomus jamesi. Classification (NCBI taxonomy): domain Eukaryota; kingdom Metazoa; phylum Arthropoda; class Malacostraca; order Isopoda; family Cirolanidae; genus Bathynomus; species Bathynomus jamesi. Next base: position 105,500 of record JAJOZX010008212.1, on the reverse strand, counting down.
AAAGTGTAACAAAATAGTCCAAGCACAAATTTGAAATTTCCATAGCTCTTGACGGCAAAGAAAACCCCCAAGCGATTCTTTCAATACGTCAACAATTGGAATCCAGTAAGAAGTGTGTTTGTGTCCGTTGAAAAATTTTAACGGAGTGGTAGTTTCTGAAAACATGCAAATGGCTAACTTGCTAAACGAATTTTTTACGTCAGTTTTTATAATAGAAGATGTAACGGATATCCCTACGGTCATAGACAATAATACCTTTTGATGATAGTAATACTTTGGATAATATTATGGTTAGTGAAAGGGAGGCAATGCGCTATATTGATAAAATGAAAATGGGTAAATCACCGGGGCCTGATTCCATATATCCCATACAACTAAAAGAATTAAAAGAAAGGATTGTTTTGCCGCTACCAAAGATTTTTAATACGTCTATACCAGATAATTTCAAGTTAGCAAATGTAACACCTATCTTTAAGAAAGGCGATAAAGGTGCGGCGGGA
>JAJOZX010008212.1:35000-100000 GCA_023014485.1 Bathynomus jamesi | reverse complement strand
GCGATTTAGAAGTTTTCATAGCGTGCCGGCTTATTTTAACTTAAATTAGTTTATAACCGCCACAAGTTTAACTTGTGCGATGCCGTCGCAGAAAGCGTCGTGTGTTAGGTGTGGGGTAAATCGGTGGTATACGGATTTTAAGGATTATAACGGCGGTCGTCTGGCGATTACCGAGAGATCAGTTTGTTTCTTTTGCGATTTAAGGGAGGAAATAGTTGACATAAAACGTAATGTACGTGAGGTAAAGGAAAGACTTGCCACGCTTGATGAGGGCAGGGGTAGGGCTACAGTTGACGAAAGCCGAACCAATACTAACGTTGAAGACGTTAGTAATTTGAAGGATGAGGTGCGTAACCTTGTTTCTAGTTTAGGTAGCTTATCGGGAAGGATGGATAGAGTTGAGGAAGGGGTTAAAGTTGGTCCGAGATTAGTAGATGGGGAGGGATTTAGAGAAGTTAAGGGTGGAGCTAGGCTACGTACGTTAGGTGATAGGAATTCCCCCTCCATTATTGAGGTTTCAAACCCTTTCGCCCATTTGGATAGGGACGTGAGCGAGGAGGAAACTATTTTAATTGGGGACTCTTTAGTGCGCCATATGGATAAAGAGTTCGTTGAACGGCATCCAACCAAGAGGAGGAGGGTCTGTCTCCCAGAGGCCAGGGTTGAGAGAATTAGAGACGAAGTGGATAGGATTGATGTTGCCTCCCGTCACTCGACGATGGTCGGGGGCAACGACTCGTATAGGCCGATACAAGAGTGCCTGACCTTTTGGAGAGATAAAGAGGGTTAATTAGGTCCCTGAAGGCGAGGTCAGATAGGTCTTCAGTTCTAGGTATTAACCATAGGCACGGTTTGGGTCTTAGGATTACGTCAAAAACAATATTTTTGAATACTAAATTAGAAGAGATTTGTGCTGAGGAAAGTGTACCCTTCGTAAAGCTGTGGTCAGAATTCAGTGATCCTATCCTTTTTATAAAAGATGGGGTCCATTTTAATGAAATAGGTAATGCTAGGCTAGGTAGGTTAATTGACGAAAACGTTCGAAAGCTGTATAGGTCAAGCCTTCTTTAAACGTTGTGGGTCCGGGAAACGCGGGCCCGACGTGAGAAAAAGTTTAAAACGCCGACCCGTGGTAAAAATAACTTAAACGTCTTTTATTGTAATGCGCGTAGTATTAGATATAAATTAAACGAATTTAAGGCGATAATTTATTCCGGCAACTACGATATAGTTGCTATCACTGAAACGTGGTTAAATACCGTGACTCGGGACTTGTTGGGGAAACTTGATATAGCGGGTTTTAAACTCTTTACTAATGATAGGCTACATAGGATTGGTGGCGGCGTTTTGCTGTACATTCGTAATTCTCTTAGGGCTATCGAGGTTAAGATAGATTTTCCGGCAGCAATTAATGCGATATGCGTTGAAGTTAGGGCGCGTAGTCTTAGTTTCAATTTTGTTGTTGTTTATAGACCTTCCTTTCAACTCCTCGATACCGATACTAGATTTTACACACTTCTTGGTAACTTTATTGATAATCGGGATAGTATAGTTGTCGGAGACTTTAACTGCCCTAAAATTAATTACGAGACTTTTACTGGTAAAGATGAGGGTTTGTGATTGATTGAATTCATGGAAGGTAATTTTTTACGACAGATGGTTACCGAACCAATGCGCGGTGACAATATTTTAGACGTGGTGATGACGAACTGCGAAAATGTAGTCGAAGGATTAGAAGTAGGCGAGAGTTTAGGATGTAGTGATCATCAAATTATTAGGGTTAAGCTATTGGTAGAAAACACTAAGGATAGTAAGGTAACAAGTCCCTGATTTTCGTAGGGCCAATTTTGATAGTTTTGTGAATAGGATGAAAGTAGTGAACTGGGATAACTTATTTATGGGTAATGACGCAAATTTGCATTGGGATGCGTTTAAAGATAGTTTCTTGAATATCGAAAGGGAGTTTTTTCCCCGTAGGCCCAAGCGCGCTAGAAATCATGGTAGGCCCAAGTGGTGAACTAGAGAAATAGGCGAGTTCATAAACGAGCGTAACAGAGCGTATAGACTTAAAAAGCGGAATGGCACGGTACCTAACGTCAGTAGATATATCGAGCTTCGACATCAGGTTAAAAGATCAGTTAGGAATGCTAAGCGTAATTTAGAGATACTTATAGCTGCGGATAGTAAACATAACCCCAAAAGTTTTTCGATTACGTGAATAATCGTAAGCCGATAAAAGATAATATAGGCCCTCTCGTGGACGCTAATGGTGCTTTGGCTTCGGACGCTCAGGCGATGGCGGGCATTTTTAATAACTTTTTTGCGACAGTTTTTACCGTAGAAGACGTCAATAATGTCCCCGATGTGGACGATATCGTTCCATTTAGCACCGAGACTCTTTTGGATGTAATAACTGTTTACGAGGGTGAGATTGCGCATTATATCGATAGGCTAAAAGTTAGCAAGGTTCCAGGCCCTGACGAGTTTTATCCTAGACATCTGAAAGATTTGAAAGACGTTATCGTAGGCCCCTTAACGAAGGTTTTAAATCAATCGCTTGAAACAGGGATTATTCCTGAAGATTTCAAATTAGCTAACGTCACGCCCATTTAAAAAAGGCGACCGCACAGTAGCTAGCAATTATAGGCCCATTAGCTCAACGTCAATTGTCTGTAAACTTTTGGAACCGTAGTTAGGGATCGTATCATCGATCACATAGAAAGTCGCGATTTGATTAATAGTAGTCAGCATGGGTTTCGACGCCATAGAACTTGTTTAGCTAATTTGTTAGAATTTTATAAAGAAATAGTGCACGAATACGATAAGCATAGAGCGGCTGACGTTATTTATTTAGATTTTAAAAAAGCGTTCGATACAGTTCCGCACAGAAGATTAATTGTGAAGGTTAAAGCGCACGGTATACGCGGTCAGGTAGCTAACTGTTTAGAGGAATGGCTTCGTACTAGGAAACAGAGGGTCGTTGTTAATGGTAGTGAATGGGGGTGGTTGGATGTAGGTAGCGTTGTCCCACAGGGTTCAGTGTTAGGCCCATTGCTATTCGTAATCTACATTAATGACATAGATGTAGGCTTAACCAGTAACGTATCAAAATTCGCGGACGATACTAAAATAAGCGGTAAAGTTCTTAACGTGGTGGACGATAGAAATAGGCTCCAAGACGATGTAAATAGGATTATGGAGTGGACGGATAATTGGCAGATGAAATTTAACGTAGACAAATGTAAAGTTTTGCATATAGGTTCTCGTAACAATAATTAAATGTACACGATGGATGATAGAGAGTTAGCGAGCGTTGACGAGGAAGTAGATTTAAGCGTACGCGTATCTAAGGACTTAAAAGTTAGGAACCAGTGCCTGGAGTCTTGCGCAAAAGCTAATAGGATGTTAGGCTTCATAGCGCGTAATTTCGAATTTAAATCGAAGAATATTATATATTGCCCCTTTACAGGTCCCTAGTCAGGCTTCATTTAGAAAATGCCATTCAGTTTTGGTGCCCATATTTGCGTGAGGATATTGATAGGTTAGAAAGTGTTCAGCGTCGTGCCACGAAACTGATTCCGTCATTGCGCAACAAGTCTTACGAAGATAGGATTTAAGAGTTAGACATGCATTCACTCGAAACTTGGAGATTAAGGGGGGAGCTTATTGAAGTTTTCAAAATCGTTAATAAAATCGATAACGTAAACTTTGATAACCTGTTCACTTTCGATAATAGCAATATTCGTAATAACAGATTTAAGTTACGTGGCAGACGTTTCATTACTAATATCGCTAAAAACTTCTTTACGTTTAAAGTAATTGATAAATGGAATAATCTTCCCGTGCCCGTCGTGAACTCTAGCAGCGTTAATTTGTTTAAGAACCGTTTATATAGGCATTTTAAAAATATTAATGTTGTTTAAAATAAAAAAAACAATTAACAACAGGAGCTTTGGGGATGGTGGTCGAGGATGAGTCTGTTGACGATTAATGCCAGCTTGTGACATGCCAGCGTGTGATATACCAGCAATAAAATTATTAAAAAATATATATATTAGACTAACACGAACGTAGATGTAGCTTGTAGCGTAAACTAACCAACTTTTTGTTATACTTTACCTACCTTTTTTTTTCTTTTCCTTTCTTATCCTCTTCATACTTGCATGTCTGTAACTCTTTTTACTTGCATGTCTTTAGTTTGCATGGTATGACAGTGAGTTAAGACTGTGTTTGCATGGTTTGTAAGCGTTCTTATTTTACTTCTTTTCATCTTTCACCCCTTTCCTATTCTGTTCGACTATTCTTCCGACTAGTCGGCAGTGGCCGGCGGATGATGATGGGGAATCTTTCTTTCTCTTTTTCTGAATGAATGTTAACCCACGAATGATAGGTTTTGCTACTTGACCCCTTATTCTCCTCTTTAACCCCCTCCTCTTTCCTTTCTCTCGGGCTAACCTTAGAGTGGATCTTAGGGTCTTTGTTAGCCTTAGCTTCTGTAGATCTGTAGATCTTTTACTAATTTGGGTGTATTAGCTTGACTAGTTTGAAATTTGTAGGAAAAACAAAAGTGTCCAGGTTTTATTCGTCCAACCGGTATATGTATATTACGAGTAGAATACCTGCTGCGCTTTGCGCAGTAAAACCCTTCCCAAACACAAACTAGGGGAAGACTTGGATGGGCGAGTGTGTTACTAAAACCTTCCTTGGTTCGTCCTTAATTGTATATGTTAAATTTGGTGCAAAGTGCCGTAACTGCTTAGGTGTGTATAAACGAAGTCATCATTAAGCCCTCTCTCTACCCAACACACCCACACATATACAGGGCGTCCCAAAAAAAGGTATACACACTTTAACAGCTGATAGCTCAATTGATGTTTCTTTCTTTCCAAGTTAAACCCATTAGAATTAATAATGGCAGTCAGACTAAGCTTTGAACAAAGGAAATTCATTCTAAAATGCTACTGGAAGTGTGAAAACGCAGTTGAAGTGCAAAGACAGTTTAGGAGGGAGTTTCAAACAGATCCACCAACGCGACTTACCATCACTCGAATTAGAGATAAGTTTGAAGCCGATGGAACTGTTCAGAATGTCCACAAGAAGCGTTCCGGAAGACCACGGACATCGACAAGCCCACAAAGCAAGAAAGAGTACTGGAAACGTATCACCAAAGTCCAAGAAATCTGTGCGGCAAGCGAGTCGTGAGGTAGGAATTTCAGAATCGTCTGTCCAACGCATTTTGAAGCGCTGTCAATGGAAAAGTTACATTCCAAGATTAGTCCATGCTATTAATGAAGATGATCCGGACCGAAGAGTGGAGTATTGCGAGTGGTACTTGGCACGATGTGGATGTGGATTGGACGAAGGGGTTTCGTAGAATACCCTCCGCGTTCACCAGACCTCACACCACTAGACTTTTTTTTATGGGGATACTTAAAAGACAAAGCCTACGCTATAAAACCTGCAACAGTCGCTGAATTGAGAGCAGCCATTTAACGAGAATGCACACAAATACCAAACGAAATGTTTCGTGATGTTTGCGATTCCATTGCTTCGCGTTATCAGCAGTGCCTGGACCAGAACGGACGTCAGTTTGAAAACAGGCGTTGACAAAACAATTAAATAATGTCTGTAGATTCTATTACATTTTGAAAATGAAATGTATTTTAATAAACACTGCCTTTATAAGTATTTAAAGTGTGTATACATTTTTTGGGACGCCCTGTATATACATATATATATATATTATTTGTTTTTTTACGTTTTTCCCATTCCCTTTTTAAAAGAAATTTACATATAAAAGTTGGGTGCTCGCTCTTTTCACGTTCAATTTATAAAAATAAATTAGATTTTTGTAAATGGTAAGCGAAAATTAAAATTAACTTTCGTGCCGTCTTTTGCCGTTTTTTCTTTTCGTGTTCCTTTTTTCAAGCCGTGAAAACGAAGACTTTGGCTCGAATATTAATGAGTGGAGATAAAAAGAATTATCAGAAATATTAAACAGTTCTCGACCGTTCTGCATTCTCCACAACTGATTGACAATCGAAAAATAGAATAGCACCTATATTTTCAAACTTTGGACTGATATATATATATATATATATATATATATATATATATGTACTAAATATACTAAACTACGAGGGTAATTCAATAAATATCTGCACTTTTTATTTTCACAATTTTATTTTCACATCTGATAGATTATAAACACCACTTCTCAACATAGTCTCCCTGTTTCTCAATACACTTAGTCCAGCGATCTACAAGCTTTCTAATGCCATCACAAAAGAATGTTTTTGGCTGTGTGCGTAGCCAGTCATGCACCGCCTCCTTCAGGTCATCATCGCCTTGGAATCGCTGACCTCTCAAAGCGTCTTTTATTGGTCTAAACAGATAAAAATCCGAAGTTGCCAGGTCTGGACTGTAGGCTAGATGGTCGAGAACTCCAAATTTAAGTTTTTGATGGCATTTTCTAGTCTGTGCAGAGGTATGAGGGCACGCATTGTCGTGTAACAGAATAACACCTTCTGACAATCTTGTTACTGTACTGTAGTTCCACGTTCTAGATAATGTTCAAGGATAGGGCCTCGTGTATCCCTAAAGAGTGTTAGCATAACTTTACCTGCTGACGGCTGCGCTTTGAACTTCCTTGCAACGGGAGATGTTGGATGCTTCCATTGCATGCTCTATCGTTTGCTTTCTTGTTCATAGTGATGGATCCAGGTTTCATCTTTAGTGCCTTCAAGAACTTAAATTTGAAGTTCTCGACCATCCAGCCTACAGTCCAGACCTGGCAACTTCGGATTTTTACCCGTTTGGACCACTAAAAGACGCTTTGAGAGGTCAGTGATTCCAAGACGATGGTGACCTGAAGGAGGTGGTGCATAATTGGCTACGCACACAGCCAAAAACATTCTTTTGTGATGGCATTAGGAAGCTTGTAGATCGCTAGACTAAGTGTATTGAGAAACAGGGAGACTATGTTGAGAAGTGATGTGTTTATAATCTTTCAGATGTGAAAATAAAATTGTGAAAATAAAAAGTGCGGATACTTACTGAATTACCCTCGTATATATTTTATGGGAATATTCCAAAGGTTAGTAAATAGCAAACCTCAAAAACGGAAATAATATTTGTTAAAATAATAAAAATGAAATGTACAAAAATAGTTCTTGTTTTATTTTTATAAATCATAAATACATTATTGTAATGTAAAATTTTTTAATTTGAACATTTTATTTTTTCAGTAAAACAAATAACACTGGTCAACAAGGTTTTTGCTTCAGACTCAAAAGTAACTGTGTTCTACTAATTTGAGGGTTCTGATTTCGAATATAAACTTTCTTTTTGTACAGTATATCGGGTCCGGAGTTCTTCTGTACAGAAAGTGGATTTGTTTGGTTGACTGTATTTCCTGTAGATTTTTCATTAATGATTACTTTTCAAATATTTATGTTTAACTATGTTTTCATCTACTTTTCTCTCTTTTCAGATTTAATGACAACGTGTGCTTCTAGAGGTTGCAGCAATAAACCTGAATCATTCTGCTACATTTGTGGTTTATTCACTTCATCTTCACAACGCAGAAACATTACACCACTCATTAAAACAGCCTACTATCACTACTTTAGTTGTCAACTTGGAGACCAAGAGAAAAGCTGGGCACCATATGTTTGCTGCACTTTTTGTTCAAACCAGCTAAGAGAATGGTTGAATGGGAAAAGAAAAAGCATGCCATTTGCAGTGCCAATGATTTGGTGTGAGCCAAAAAAGTCAGGTGAATGACGTCTACTTCTGCCAAACCAAAATAACTGGGTTTACTTCCAAAACTAAGCATAAGATTGTTTATCCTGTCGTTGACTCAGCTATGAAACCAGTACCTCACAGTGAAGAACTGCCAGTTCTAGCACCACCAGAAGACAAAAAAGTGCCTCATTTCTCTTCTGATGAGGAATCTTCAGAACACAGTGCTGGTGAGGCAGAGTTTTGTCCTTCTGGTAATGAAAATGAACCCCATTTCGTCACCCAAGATGAATTGAATGACTTAGTAAGGGATTTGTATCTCTTTAAATCGCAGTCTGAACTTTTGGCATCAAGACTGAAACAATGGGATTTGATTGATGGAGGTGTTCGGATAACATCCTTTAAAAAAAAAAGGTTCCGATGTTTCATGCTATTTCAAAACTGGGGTCCACCACTTATGCTTCTGCTCTGATATAGGTTTATTTTTATTTTTTGATATACAGCATGATCCCAGACAGTGGCGTCTTTTTATTGATTCATCGAAGCGCAGTTTAAAAGCGGTTCTTTTGCACATTGGTAACAACTACCCAAGTGTACCAATTGGACATTCTCTTCATCTGAAATAGTCGTATGAAAACATGGTGATTCTTCTTAATGTTGTTAGTTATGAAAACTACCAGTGGAATATCTGTAGTGATTTGAAAGTGATTGGACTCCTCCTTAGCATGCAAAGTGGGTACACGAAATATTGCTGCTTTCTTTGCTTGTGGGACAGCAGGGATACACAACAAGTTTACATTAAGACTGACTGGACTCCTTGTACAACTTTTGTTCCTGGACAGCACAGTGTGAAGTATCAACCATTGGTTGATCCGAAAAAGAACTATCTACCACCACTTCACATAAAGCTCGGTCTCATAACAAATTTTGTGAAGGACCTGAACAAAGACTGTCGTGGATTTCAATACTTGTGTGACAAATTCCCCAGTATTACTGATGCTAAATTGAAAGGAGGAATTTTCATTCGGCGTCAGATAAGAACTATTCTAAATGATGATGAATTTCTGGAACACTTTGAATAAAATTAATTATGTGCTTGGAATTCCTTCAAGAGTGTGTGCCAGAATTTTCTTGGCAGTCATAAGGCTGGTAACTATAGAATAGTCATCCAAGAACTTCCAGATGCTTCTAAAGACCTAGGAGCTCGTATGTCTCTAAAGATTCACTTTTTGCACAGTCATCTTATTTTTTTCCCTGAAAATCTTGGTGATGTGTCTGATGAGCACGGAGAAAGATTCCACCAGGATATATCAAAGATGGAAGAAAACTTTAAGGGACGATGGAACTCTCACATGATGGCTGACTTTCGCTGGATGCTGAGAAGAGATAAACCAGGTGCTGAATTCAAACGAAAATCCAAAAAACTCATTTATGAACATCCATGTATAATCATTGTGAAATATACATGTAATGAAATTTACACATTGTAATTTGTTCCATTTTAAAGTAGAGTAACTGAAATGCTCTGAAAATTCTTAAGAATCTTTAACGTAATGAGCCAAATTTTGGACTATATGTGCAAAATTTCCTCTGTAGAGAGGTCAGAATTCCAAAAATTGTGACCTGATACAGAAAAAACATTGCCATATACGTAATCAGCACCCAAAAATTTTTCAAAGAAAGGTATTGAAGTACTTGAAGCAGAAAAAAGTTGTTTTGTTAACCAGTGTAATTTTTAAAATAAATATTGTCTATACTAAAATTTACCGATATTTTAAATTACCAAACTTTTTTTTCACAATTCCCACTAATATCTTTTTCTTTTCATTAATCATTTTGTTATTAGAGAGTAAATACTGTATGTATACTGGTATTAAACATAATATTCTTATGTAAAATCAAAGCATTACTATTCATGTAAATCTAATATTAATTCCATTCAACCAAATTAAAGTAACAAAAAGTTTTGGAGCAAGTGTAGTTTACATTCTCCTGACGCAAAAGGGGACACAAACTACACTAAGTCAAAGTTGGGGAACATAAACTACACTAGGATCTTCAGGAGACATTTTTTAAATGAATCCATCAAATAAAACGTTAAAACTAACGAAAATATTACGACTTAACCTAACCAATCGTGTATATATATATATATATATATATATATATAAATTGATGATTGGTTAGGTCGTAATATTTTCGTTAGTTTCAACGTTTTATTTGATTAGGTTTACGGGAATAGTATGACCGCAAAAGGTTAGAGTGCGATGCAATTGCAAATGTTGATCAGTGTTGCAAAGTGGGAAGGGTGGAATGTTACAAGTCCACCTGACATTTTTGGAGGAGAAGGTAGAACGGCCTCATCCCCCAAAGGGGTATACCTAACCTAAGAGAGGGAGAGAAAAGAGGACGGTCTTTGGGGGAGAAGTTGGGACGACCTCACCCCCCGGAAGGGAAACCTAACCTAAGCCCTAACATAAAAATGATAGAGGGATGTTCGCCTAGCTCCTGCAGGCTCATAATGAGAGTTCATCCGAGCGCCCTCTATCTTATAAGATCCTAATCAGCCAGTTGGCTTAGAAGGCTTCTTACAAGGCGCAACTGGCTTGTTCAGGTGTACATCATTAGGGTTGAGTTGCCAGATTGCGCTATTTATTTATTTAAAGTATATATTCTTGACAGTTGGCTTTCCGCCAGTTGGTTTAGCCCGCCATTTGACGTAGAAGATCTAGAAGGCAGGTATATATATTAATTAACTTTTCAGCTACCAGATTGCGCTATTCAGATATTCCTGACAGTTGGCTTAGAAATCCGCCAGTCGATTTAGAAGGTCTAACCAGCCATTTGGTATACATATAATTAAATAATAATATCGTTTATATATACAATCAAAAGAATCAAATAAAACACCATTACATCATTCTCTTTATATAGAAAAATTAATGGAATCAATTTCACGAAATATATAGAAAATAAATATACAATCCTACACAAATAGGGATATATATATAATACAAAAAAATGAAAAATAATTATATGCAAAACGATGGAGTATAACCATCAATATAACAGTACAGGAGAGAGAGAGAGAGAGAGAGAGAGAGAGAGAGAGAGAGAGAGAGAGAGTGTTACAAGGAAAAGAGGAAGCCTCAAAGGCCTTTCGGTCCACTCTTGGAGGTTCCTGTTATTAAAAGTTTATTTTTGTTTCAACTATCCTAATAGTAGTAGAAAACTGGATAGAAAAGTAGAAGGCTCTCTCCCCACCCTCCGCTCCCTCCCTGCCAGAGGCAGGTACGGAAAAAGATTGAAGAAAATACCTTGACCCTGGAAAAGTAGCCAAGGAAATTTTACAGGAAAGTGGAGAAGATATAACTAGCTCTATATTTAGCTTGCTCACAGAGACACCGTGCAAGCGAACTCCTGCAGAGTTTTCTGAGGTTTTAATCTTAAACTATGAGTGTGTTCAGTACTTTGTCTAGCCTATTTTTAAACACATTTACACTTTGACTGGAAACAACCTCTGAGGGAAGTTGGTTCCAGATATTAACTATTTTATAGGAAAAGAAATTTCCGCAGACAGAGGTTCTAAATGTCTTTAGTTCCAGTTTAAACCCATTATTTCTTGTCGGATTGGCATTAAGTGAGAATAAGTTTCTGTAATCTACCCTGTCTATTCCTTTGAGCATCTTGACGACTTGAAAAAGCTGACCCCGCAACCTCATCGTCTCTAAGCTAAACAGATTTAGGCGCTCCAATCTCCGTTGGTAGCTTTGCTTTCTCATTGAAGGGATCAATTTTGTAGCCCTTGCTTGTACTCTTTCTAACCTTTCTATGTCCTTCCTGAGGGATGGAGACCAAAACTGCGCACAGTATTCCAGTTGAGGTCTGACTAGAGAAATATAAAGACACATTACAGTCTCCTTGTTCCGAAACTGGAACTGTCTTTTAATATAACCTAATAATTTTAAGGCCCTCTTTTCGACTTCTGCACAGTGCTTCGACGGTTTCAGATCGTTGCTGATATAGACTCCTAAGTCTTTCTCTAGATCGGTCTCAGTCAAGTTCCTTCCCAAGAGAGAGTAATCGGTCTTCGGGTTTTTATACCCTATGTGCATTACCTTACATTTGTCCAAGTTGAATGGCATCTGCCAAGTACCAGACCATTCGCCCAACCTGTCAAGATCGTTTTGAAGCGTTCTTACGCCCTCCTCAGTACCTACACTACTTCCTAATTTCGTATCGTCTCCAAATTTGGAGATTGCACTTAGAAGCCCAATGTCTATATCGTTAATATAGATGATAAAAAGTATAGGACCCAGAACGGAACCCTGTGGGACACCACTCGTGAAGGGCGCCCACTCCGAAGCCACTCCATTTATTACCACTCTCTGCTTTCTATCTTTTAACCAATCCTCAATCCAGTTGGAAACGAGCCCGGTGATTCCTAGTCCTTTGACTTTAGCTATCAATCTAGCGTGAGGGACTTTGTCAAAAGCTTTTTGAAAGTCAAGATACACTATATCTATTGCCCTACTTGCATCGTACAGTGTATGCATATTATGGAAAAACTCTAACAGGTTTGTCAGACAGGATCTATGTCGCCTAAATCCATGTTGAGAAAAAAATTAGATTGTTAGATTCAAGGTGATACACAATACGTTTTGTAATGATGGATTCCAACAGTTTGCCGACAACTGATGTTAAACTGATCGGGTGATAATTACAAGGATTTTCCCTATCACCCTTTTTAAAGATTGGTGTTACATTTGCTAACTTCCAGTCGGTTGGAACTTTCCCTAACTCGATTGATTGTTTGAATATGGTTACTAAGTTGTCAACAACATTGTGGCTAACCTCTTTTAATACCCTTGGAAGAAATAAGTCGGGGCCAGGTGATTTGTATTTGTTCATCTTATCAATTAATTGCTGTACCTCATTTCTCGTAAAACTTATGGTCTCTACGGGCTGGTCACCGTCATATGTAATCCGAGGACTTGGCACTTTTATTGTGTCTTCCTCCGTGAAGACTGTAATGAAGAACTCGTTTAACGTATTAGCTATATCTTTATCACCGAATTTCAGTACGCCATTTCTATCTTTTAAGGAGCCTACAGAATTTTTAATTGGCTTTCTGCTATTAACATGGGCAAAAAATTCTTTAGGGTTAACTTTACAGAGTGAGGCAACTCTAGCTTCTTCATCACGTTTGGCTGATCTAATTAAGGACTTAACCCTCCTACGTAGGTTTATATAGTTTTCTGAATTAGTCTGGTTGAAATGCGACTTAAGTAGTTTGGAGGCTCTATTTCTTCCCGTAATAGCCCTCCTAATTTCGTTGTTAAACCATTTCGGTGACTTTGTTGCCAAGGAAACCATTTTAGTTGGTATAAAAGTGTTCTGTAATATTCTAAATTGATCCCTATATGAGCTCCAGGTGATATTGACATCCTCACTTATTAGAACTTCAAGTGTGTCTAAACTACTTCGGAAGCTTTCAAAATTTGCTCTCGAGAAATCCAGTCTTTCACGAGTCTTTTCGCGTGTATTAACTGGAACCCTGAGGTCAAACCTAATCAAATTATGATCGCTGTTACTTAAATTTTCACCAATAGTCAGGTTAGAGACTAGGTCATCTTCGTTCGTGAATATGAGTTCTAGTTTATTATTACCCCTATTAGGCCCGTCAACCCATTGACTTAATAAGTTATCATCGGCAAATTCCAACAGTCTTGAGCCCTCAGCATCAGCTGTTTTGTTTTCCCAATTTACATTACCACAATTAAAATCACCAAAAATCACACTGATCTTATTATTCACTATTCTGCTTAATTTGTTATACAAGTTTATATCCTTATCAACGGGGTAGTGAGGTGGTCTATATAATAGAAGTAGCTGCACTACTTTATTATTTAGGTTTAGATCAATTCCCAACACTTCATGAGCAGATACGATATTACTGTTTACTGGGTGCAAGGAGTCCCGAGCATACAAAAGTACAACGCCGCCTTCCCTTCCGTTCCTATCTTTGTGAAACATTTTGTAACCTACCATTTCAAATTCTCCTACAAAATCCCTTGATTCAGAATGAATCCAGGATTCCGTTATTCCGATGATATCAAAGTTCTCAGTTTTGACAAGCGCTATAAATTCCATTAGTTTGTTTCTAATTGACCTAGCATTGAAGAGCACAGTTTTGAGTGATTTTAAGTTGTGGTTTTTCTTAACTGGCCTGAGTCGTTTCCCGACGCAGTTGAACTAACTACTGGGGGAAGGGGACTAACTACTGGGGGAGGGGGACTAACTACTTGGGGAGGGGGACTAACTACTGGGGGAGGGGGACTAACTGCTGGGGGAGGGGGACTAACTGCTGGGGGGAGAGAGAGAGAGAGAGAGAGAGAGAGAGAGAGAGAGAGAGAGAGAGAGAGAGAGTTACATTAAATAATTAAATATACTGAAAATAAAAAATATTAATATCAAATATATTGAAAATAAAAAATAATATACAAAACGATGGAGTATAATCATCAACATATTAGTACAGGAAAAAAAATGTGTATATATACACACACACACACACAATTATATTAAATAATTAAATATATTGAAAATAAATATACATCAAAATACATTCGTTCTACTGCGCTTAACTAAAACACTAAACTCGCACGTAATCGAGTCTACAGTCACATCATTATTGCATTGCACTACGCAGTAAATACGATTTAACATTTCACCGTTCAAGGTGTGCGGGCGCCTATACTCGATGTAAATGGCCTTCATATCATTCAGTACTATTTTTGTGCCACTTTACATTCGGTTGGCAAGTTATCTTTAAACACGGGTAGAATACAATCAAAAGCACGCACAAAGAGGGTATCGTTAGCAACCGCATCATTATTAAATACAAGTTTATAAGTACTCCTTTCCAATCGAGGGTTTTTTCTTACCGACCGAGCTTTTCAATCGTGAACTCTTCGTCACAACGCATAGCGGCAATTGAAATAATCTTCCAAGTCGTAACGACAGTTGCTCATTATAGAGACGTACAATTCTTCAGGGTGAACAGTGTAGGCAAGATCTGCCCTGTGCCGCTCAAGTGCTTTGTACCAAAGTTCGTGATATTTCGAAGAGTCTAAACCTTTTAAATAAGCATCCAGCTCTAGACCATTCTCGCCCTGCTCATTCCTACATTCGATAAATCCGTCGAGGAGCGGTATATGCGATTTCAAGAACTATGTCAAACTAATTCATACCGGTAACACGCGCCTCTAATATAGGCTTCAGCTTGCGGAATCCGACGATTTCAAACATTCTGTCGAGGATGAATCGATTTCGCGTAGGGACAAGAACGTTATTATCAGATGCATTCTTCCACATGAGTCGTATATCAATGCATGGCTGATCGTTATTTATAAACAACGTACAAACAACTGCGTATAAGGGGGCATCACTAATCTGTTCTCTTCTTGTACCTACACCTGAAGGTATTTTATAACGTCAAAATATATATGAATGTAGTGGTAAAAGTACTTTAGCTTGTGCATGATGACAAGGTTTACATTCTCATCCGCAGGTTATGCGTACTTGGTATGATGCAACATGATATAATACCGCCTGTCACAACACTCATCAACAAGACTCATTATCCATATCCGTTGCTTCTCTCCTGCACGCGTTGTTTCTTTCACCTCACGGTATATGTACACTTTTATACAGTTTAGCCTTACAACGTAGTCCATTACGTCGTTTGTGCCGCTAAATCCGGTAATACTCTCGCCAGAATATCCATAGAGTATTTGAGCATCTTGTTCCTTCGCGCGATTCAATGATCCTTAAAAGTCTCAAAGGAGGGTGGGGTAGGTTGTCTTTCAGTATTTACCACATCTTCCGCCTTTCCCGAATACCACTTCATAAACGTCGAACACGCAATACCAAAAGTAGGCATCACTATTTTTTCGTTTACGTGAGAAAATACACGACTGAGCCCCAGGGTTTGCAGAGGTCAACTCAGCACGCCGGGGTTTGACAGAGCTCACAGTGGGGGAGCTTAAGATTGTACAGACGCACGCACACAAAGGAGAAAATGAAACCCTAATTGAAACAAATATACGTAATAAATAAGCATATCGTTAACAATATATTATATATATATATATAAACAATCAAGGATTAAGGTATCCAAAGGGTACGGTATCATGGGTACCAGGCACCTGGTAACGTTTCCTATAGGTGTTACGGGATACTTTCATGCCCCTAAGTTCCTTCACACACCCCAGTTTCTACGGCCGAAAATTGTGGGTCCCCACAGTCAATTGGGGTGGATCGATGTCTTCATCTTCCAAGCACACTAGATCCTTCAACGAGTCAAAGTTAACGACTCGTCGGTTCGCATGGTTAAGTGTGATACCCTTAGCCTTCACGATATATTTCATATCCTACCCCACCCTCACCCGTACCCCATTGGTGTTTGGTCCTGTTGATACAAATGAGTTAGCGTATGCACCATCACCATACTCATCCTTGATCTCATCAGTTAATTCTCCGAGGAATTCTCCAATAGGAGGAATGTATTCACCCTCTCTCTCTGTGAATATTACCCTATCTGTGTCAGCGTACAGCACCCTCCGCCCAAGAAAGTGCAGTAGTTCCAAAAGCTTGATGCGGGCATAGGCCGTTGTCAAGCTAGCTACAGTTATGTTTGTAACCCGTGACGTATCTGTGGCTAGTTCGGTTATGTTGTACTTTATTATGTAAATATTACCTACATTCACGATCTCCATAACCTCTTTATCGGGAGCGTTCGCATCATCCCAGACTTAACTATAACTTTGTCCCAAATGAACGTTCGCTTTGCAGTATTCTGTGCAAATTTCTCCAAAAGACTGTTTAGACACAACTTCGCAGAAAAGCGCTTGCCAGGATTCTTAACAATTTGGGAACGGTCAAGCTGTATACCTTCACTGGCACGGTAACGCTGAATATAAGTCGTTCTTTCATCTTTGGTATCAACTCCTCGCGGATACCCCGATGCTTCTACCTTATCCTTCAAAAAAGCCTTTATATATAGCTTGAAAATGTTGGGTAGCTTCTGAAATATGCACACCTCATGTATCTTCAATATTCTGTAGCCATGGCGAACGGCTAGGTCCAGCCCAAGGCTTTTATATACACCTCTGATCTTAAGCTGGTTGGTTGTATGATTACAATCCCCATTGTTCTCCTCTGCGCCCTTCAGGCACAGGGGAAACATGAGCTTGTGATCTATAACGTCGGGTAAGATCGGCATCCATAAATCGCGAGGGGGGAGCACGTCTACGATAGAGAGTCCAAAGTAGCGCTCACTCAAGTTAGCTGAGAACTCCTCGAATGTTGGCATGGAGGGGCCCACTAGTTTTTCATATGCACCTAAGAGGGACAGATTGTTCTTCATTACGTAAGGATATAAAGAACAGGAGTCGTAGTAATGGAGTTTCACGCTCTCCTTAGGTAGGAAGTACAGTTTGAATGGGTTTTTACGCCCTCCAAACAACCTGTCACCACATTTTAGGGAGCCCAATACCATTGAAAGTTTGATGGCCCTTATTTCTTCACGGAACTGGCCATCTGTTTCCATCCGTGCATCATGCTCCCACACGATCTTGTGAGTGAACTGGGAGCCTAAAAGTTGATCGCGGTTACGGGTCTATGCGAGGTTGTCGTCGGGGGATCTTCCATGGAGGTTCCCTGTGACGGCACACTCAGGGCGTGGGCATCCGTGCCACCAGCATCCGTTAATGGAGTACACAGTCTTCTCACCAGTGGCTGGATCCTCACTTAGACCATCAACCCAAAAAACACGACCATTGATCTTAATGGGTATTCCCCTGTTTTGCGGGCGTGTTTTATGTATACCCCTGTCTGTTGCTGTAGGTGTATGAACCAGTAAATAGCCTTCTGCCCATAACTGCGGGGATTGTTTCTGTGAATGACGGATAAGGTGTCTTTAGGGAAGAAGTTATTCTTGAACACCGTAACTTGTTATACCTCAATTTTGATTGTCTTCATCTCAAAAACTACCCATTTTCATTAGATTGAAACTATGGAATGACTTGCATGCCGATATAAAAAATATTGTGAATGTAAATATGTTTAAAACCAAGTTCAAATCCCGATTAATAAAGGCATACTAACAAAAATTTAGAATTAATGTCCACTAATATTTTTTAATATTGTCCATTAATATTGTTTAATATTATAATACATGTTTTAACTATTAATAATACTTATTTACTTATTTATTTATTTATTACTATTAATTAATAATAGGTAGCTGCTTAGTTTTAATAAGAGCCCAGTAAAGCCTAAAGCTTAAGGGCCAAATTAAATAAAATAAATAGTCGAGCTTCACAATTATTCATGTTATGTAAGTTGAAAAAATTTATTTATTTTATTATTATTAATAAAGGTTATTCTATTCTATTCTATTCTATAAAACGTAATGTGGCGAACGTGGGTGCGACTTGCAGCGGATCGCATTTGAAATGGGATATGTCCATCCTTCTAAAGGCCTGGAAACATACTCTAAGCAAACGCACATCATTCACGCATTCACGCAATAACGCTCCCATTCATCAGCTGTATTATATGGACTAGTTTCATTAAAACTTTTGTAGTAGCGGTAAAAATCTTCTCGCTCACTATCACTCAAGTTGGTGTAGTTGAAGTAATATTTGGGGAGATGCAGTCCTACTTAGTTTAAAGATTCCTTAGTGAGGAAAGTGTAAACGAAATATCCTTTTGAAACTTCAGCTGCTACGTCCATGACTTTGGGTAACTTCGCTAATTTACAAGGTGTGAACAGCAGGGTGTCTTTAAACTGAACATTACCTCTTATCTGCATTTGTATTAGTTTGTTTCCTCTTTTCCAGGGGTCGCCTGTAAATATCTCCGATGACTTGTGTTTAAGCAACTGCTGATAAAGGAACTGTGTGTAAAATTTTGCTCCGTTATGAGAAAGAATATAAAGAGTCATTTTTTTTAACTTGTCCGCTAACTTGACAATATAGGATACAAAGAGTTTCACAGGTATGTCGTGTTAGCCCTGTTCAAAAATCAACTTTTTCTTATTTTCATAGGTTTCTGTACTTTCTTCCCATGCTTTTTGACCTGAAAAGGCCGAAAATCACAACCATTTTGACCTAGGTTGTTGGGAAGCATTGCCGCATGGAGCTTTAAGTTTTCTGCCTTGAAATCGGCCAAAAGCACCAGTTCCGGGGTCCCTTGAATCATGTTTTGCAATATAACTTTTTATCTAAACAAGATAGAGCAACAAAATAGGCACCAAATTAAAGTGTTTTTAATCCTCTTTCTAACTTATACAATTATGATAGTCTTGGAACAAGAAATGGCACATTGGTACATACAAAGATTTCAGAAATATCACAAAATTCGTTTTCTCACAGACAAGGCGCCTTATTCATGACACAAATTTGAGATTAACATTTTGTCACAAGTCTAATCGATCAAGAAGTGAAAGCATTACATGATGATTAATTTCATAATGACATTTACACAGTCAGTTGTTGAGAGTTTGTTTCTTGAAGCTGTCAAAGCGGCGTCTGTTGAACTCCACAGCTTGAAGGAGATAGTCCCTTTGCTTGGCATCTGTTGTTATGACATTTGCAAAGTCGCTCATCATCTTGACACCACGTTCAGCAATGTCATTCACCGCTTTCAGATTCTTAACATAGTCCAACGCTTTTCTGTAGTCCTCATTCTGTGGCCAAGACGTGACAGGTTCCAGAAGCCACTCGGATCCAATGTTCAGTGTGTCCAGCAGGAAATGTGATTCTGGGCCAATGAGATCAACCAGGGTGGTCTTAGCTGTGACTCTCTGGAATAGAGGCTTTCCTGTTCTGAAGCTGTCTGGCTTCTCAGTGGCATGTAACTGGGCAGCAATGTCGTGCTTCAATGTGTCACTCAATCTACTGCTGAACAGGGCAAATGGCACGACTTCCTGCGTCAGGTACCATTTGTGGTTTTCCATCTTATTAAGTACTGCATCAGCAAGCTCTGGGTCAGTTTTCTTGTACTTCAACATGTCCTGGATTAGACTTAGATCATTCACGGGAGCATCTGCAGCAGACATTGACATCATCCATACAGGAGTGTAGAACAGCGAAGGAAGGTGTTGAGTCTTTCCAGCTTTGATACAGTGTCTTCGTCGTACTCAAGTTGATCTGCAAACATCAGCATTTTCATGGAGTACAGGTTTCTGGCCATCCATCTGGCCTGATGAATGGCGCCTGGTCGACTCCAGTGAATACCTCGAGGAGGCGTTCCTCCAAGAACAATGACTGTCAGTTCAGCCATTTCCCTGTAGTCGGCTCTTGGAAGCCTTTCTGCTGTTAGAATGTCTTGGAGTATTTCTTCACTGTTCTTCTTCTTTTCCTTCAGCCATTTGCTGTTGATAGCCAGCATCTTTGGGTTTTCCTTGGACAAGTCCGTCCAAACATCCTTCAGATGCTCAAACCAGGGATTATCTGGCCCCTTCACCTTCCCAAACAGCTTCTCCCAAACTGCTCCTACTAGGATTTCCAGGATGTGATGTCGACAGGCCAGATAAAACACCTTTTTGTTCAGCATTTTCTCTAGCAGTTTGGCAGCTCCTCTGTGAACTCCACTGTTACTGGAGTAACAGTAAATCCAGTAAATCCATTGAAGCCTCCAGTAAATCCATTGAAGCCTCAGCCTGAGCTGTGCCAGAAGAATTGTCGATGACAGGTACTCCCAATAACTTTCCTTCAGTGTATGAAGGTGGACCAGACACTAGCACAGCTAAAGTCTCTGAGGTACTTCCAGGTTCACTGCCCAAGACATCTTTGAGCAACTTTCCATCCCAGTGTAAGGCAGCGTACTGTGGGGGTTTTCACAAAACTTGGACATGTGACTCTGGCTGATATTATACCTGGACAGCATTCTGTTGCGACGTGTTGTTGAGGTTGAGATGACGAAGTTATCCAGATCAGCCCCTCCAGCTTTCAAGGTGGCAGAAACCATGGCAGTAACTTGATTGTCTGATAAACCAAGACGATCAGCTGTATTGCAGATGACATCACATTCCATGACCTTCCTTGGAAACGTCAAAGTCACACTAGTCACAGTGTCTTGATGGTGAGAACATCCAGGACGAGGCTGATGGTAATCCATGTCCTCTGTGTTAGCGTCGTTGTCAGTTGAGTCACCCCAGGTAATGTCATCCACATGAACAACTGCCTCTTGTTCTGCTGCAGCTGTAAAATAGTACAACATGTTAAGACAGTAATTGTTAAGTACATGCTAAATATCGCAATGGAGTAAAACTTAAAACTATTTGTGACGTTCAAAGTAATTAGTTTTACCTTGTTCTTGTCTATGCTGCAGTCTTTCATTCCTCGCTGCTTACTGCAGGGATCTTGTCTCAAAAATCTTGTCGTGACCAGACATATGACCTTTCCTCTCAGTCTTTTGGTCTTCGTAGAACCTGATATCCTCATCTTTCTTCTCTCTGGATAACAGTCTGTTGTTCTGTATTTCCTGGATTGCATCTGGAGCTCCTATATCGAACAGGCTGTCTAATTCCAGCACAAATGCTCCTTTTTTTCCTCCAGGGTTACTTGCTCTTCCTTTGCTTTTCACCAGAGCACGATGTTTCTCATGTAGTTTCATGAAGAGCTTCATTGCGTTGTACTTGGTCATTGTCTTGATCTAGCCATCTGCCAGAATGGGATGATAGATTCAACTGTTTCATATGCAAGGTCTTGAACTATGGGCCTCCCTGCATTTTCCGGTAAATTCTGAAGATTAAGGAAATACTGGAACGCCTGTCTGTTGGTGGGAAGCTGGGAACCACTGATAAAAGCTGAAGGGTATCCAACCAGGAAAGTTTCAGTGAGAGATCTGGTAGATGGCCCAGTTGACACCTGCCTGTGGACAGTACGTGGAGGTTCTGAGATATCAACTGTGCGCCCACGGAGCTCCCTCAGCTCCTTGCTTAATGCCATTGTGAAGTTGTAACTTGTAGATGGTTTTCTAGATTCTGATTGAGTTTCTGTTGTTTCCTGAAAAATGATAGATAATTATTATTATTATTATTATTATTATTAATTATTATTATTTATTATTATTATTATTATTATTATTATTATTATTATTATTTATTAATTTTATGCTCTTTCATTTGATACCTAATTTGTTGCTCTATCTTGTTTAGATCAAAAGTTAAAGTGCAAAACATAATTCAAGGGACCCCGGAATTGGCGCTTTGGCCGATTTCAAGGCAGAAAATTTAAAGCTCCATGCGGCAATGCTTCCCAACATCCTAGGTCAAACTAGTTGTGATTTTCGGCTTTTCCAGGTCAAAAAGCATGGGAAAATGTACAGAAACCTATGAAAATAAGAAAAAGTTGATTTTTGAACAGGCCTAATGTCGTGTGCAATCGTTTTAAAAACGTTCGTACGTTTACCAAATTTGTGACACTCATCACACTCGACATCCATGCACTCATCACAGATAGTCTGACTTACGAGTAAATGTGGAATAACCTCTTTGGTTTCAGCGTTCTTGTATGTTTCTATATCGTATACACGGTTATACAAGGGCTATTTTTAGGCTTAGCAGCTTTCATATAACATACATGCTTCACTCCATCCGCCTTATATTTCTCATGACATGCAGAACAGTGAATTTCATCGCATTTATGCACAAACTTAACCCAATTATCCATCATATGAAACATGACGCATTCACAGATTCTCATTTTCCCGCAAGTGCCAATTGATTTGGGGTGCTCAAAGCATTTATTATTGAAAAATGTACGTCTCCACACATTACATTCTCTCCTCTCAGCTTCAACTACACGACTTCCACATTTGGGGCTTTTACACTGCTCACATACCATGTAGCACTCCTTACAATGTTTCACTATATCATCCGCAAACTCGAGACATTCCTTACACAAATCATGAAGCCTTCAATATTTTCGACTTTTATCATAACTAGCGTTGAGAGTCCTAATATTACGGATGGGGAGATACGATGTTCTTGACAATCCTAAAATTAGGAAAGGTCTTGTACGATCTCTCACAGAGCTTCTAAAAACATACACAGTCCTACGACGATCATCCATTTCAAATACAACTATATGAACATTCATTTCCTGCTCGACCCTTCTCAGCTCTTAAGGACCCATATTGCACTCAAACTCAAGCTTACAATCTGAAGCCAGTTTACGGGCACGCTGAACAAGCGTAGTCAGCTAGATATTAAACGAAATTGTATTTAGTACAGTGAACATATGAGCTAAGACTATTGCAATAAAGCCACAACCACGATCGAAGTTTAAATGCTTTCTGTAAATAGATCGAGAATTGAAATTAAGAGTATAGGGTGTGACAGTATGACCCACAACCGGGAATACTCTGTCAATATCTACCATGAAGTTGTCCATATTGAAGGCTGTACTACTTTGAGAGGCCAGCATTATACGGCCCAAGATATATTCTATGTCTACAGCTGCCAAGCGTCTGAACGGTATTACTACACAAAAATCATCTACATAAGTGCCATCTGACCGGAACCTGAAGGACAACCTCGTCCGGACTTCAAGTTCGTCGCGGTTCTGAAGGGCAAACTCCACAATACGTTCAACTACGCGTCGCAGTCCAACACCGTTGCTATACATGGATCCAGGGTCAACCCTGACCACGTACCAATATCTAGTCAGGGCATGGGTGGGGGTAGAGGTGCGCACCAACTTGAATGTTATACCTTCCTCCACAGCACGAGAAGCTGCTGCTGCTGGTGTGGAGGAAGTACCCGGAATTGAACAGGAATAAGCGGGCATATTTGAGGAAGGTACTATTGTGGGGGTTGTGTCGTAAGACGTAGAGGGTTGGGGCTCTATTACTGGGGGTCTAACAACCGAAACAATCCTGGCACGCTTTATACCTGACGTGAAAGGTTCTCTATCATGCTTCCGCTTTGAATTGTCGCGTGCTACAGGTATCGCTGGTGAGGGTTCGTCAACAGGAGGGGTCTGTAGCGACACGGTCATCGGGGTCATCTGTAATATCGATGATGGGGCCCTGTACATCAACATCATCATTCACGGTTCTGTGAAAGAAGAAAAACAAGAATATAAGGAGCAGCACTTAAATTTTATCTTTGTAAATGACCCACTTAGGGGTGTGACGTGTTAGAGATGGAATCTGTAGAAAAATTCAGGTTCACAAGCCCCTCCACATGTATTAAATCTGGCCCTACAGGATGTGGTAAAACTGTGTTTAGCTTAAAATCATTAAAGATAAGGGGGAGATGTTCTCAAAATTTTTGCATAACGTAATATGGTGCTATTCGACGTATCAGTCAGTGTTCAATGAGTGCCGAGATTATTTTTTTCCACAAAGGTGTATATGACGTTAATTCGTTAAAGGGAAATGAGCATACAGTCATTGTAATTGACGATCTCATTTTGGAAATGGACAAAACGTTTGCCGAGACATTTACAGTGTTCTCCCACAATCTTAACATAAGCGTATTCTTCATCAATCAGAATCTATTTTTCAAAAATAGATATACGCGCGATGTGTCGTTAAAAACATAATATGTAGTCTTATTCAGCATCCATAAATCGCGAGGGGGGAGCACGTCTACGAAAGAGGGTCCAAAGTAGAGCTAACTCAAGTTAGTTGAGAACTCCTCGATGGTTGGCATGGCGGGCCCAACTAGTTTTTCAGGTGCACTTAAGGGGTACGGATTGTTCTTCATCACGTGAGGATATAAAGAACAGAAGTAGTAATGGAGTTTCACGTTTAGGGTGCTTGTAGGAACGAATATATTCCCAAACGAGCCTGAAACGGTGTATATTTTAGAATGACAATTAGGTTGAAGAAATATTGTTAATTAATAAAACCCTATCAACGATTGTCCCGTGCATTGCACAGATGTTTGTTAAAAATATCGACTCCGACATTTTAAAATGCATCTGTGAAATCTCTCTTAATCTTATAAAATGTAATGTACCAATGAAACCCCCTCAGAAGGCTCGCTTACGTCGTTACAAGAACATAATACGTGCGCTCACTCGTAAAATTCAAACTGTGGGGAAGAAAAAGCGAATTATTGTACAATGAGAGGGATCATTCCTCCCCATCTTATTTTCAGTTTTGGGACCTTTACTGACTAGATTAATATAATGAAGAAAGTAGTAGTGATTCCGCACGAGGTGTATACTTCACTGCAAAGTTCAAAGAATCCAGACACGGTTCTAGAACCCCGTAAAAGTAGGCTTAAAAGAATGGAAAGCGAATTGTTAGCCCTATTAAACAGTGAAAAGTCACCTGATGAGAAAAGGATCTTGTACCAAGAGGCTCTGCAGAAATTTCTTCATGAGTACGAAGATTATAAGAATCCGACAGAGCTCCCCGTGGTTATTAGGCACAGCGCGAGCAACGATGAGCATGGCGACATAGGACCTGGGCCCGACGTTAGAGATGACCAACCAAAGAATAACGGAACGCAACACATCGAGCATGTATTAAAAAGCAGTCTCCCACATACATTGAGGAATAAAGGCTTAAGTCTTTATAATCTATTGAGTGAGGACCCCATCATACAGTGGACCGATACAGGCGAGGTCATTGTTGAAGGAACAAGGGTACAGGGATCCAATATCGTCGACATTGTCCATGATCTGGTGAGAAAGTGGGACAGGCCCTCACCAACAGGATGGAAGCATATTAAAGCAAGACTACAACAAATAAATGTCCCCAAAACATTGAGGAAATCTGAATAGGTTAAAAGACTTGGAGCAAGTCTCGCATGTGTCACAACTGAGTACGCCATCACCCCAAGTAGCATCTCTGAAGAGGAGAAAGAAGAGACCAAACGGCCAACCTTATCCACGTGTCTCTAAAATACAAATGGCTAACATATTAAGAAAACGCTATTATGACATTTCTAACCCCGCTCCTATGGCGGTGTTAATAGACTGTACAGAGGTGTTTACAATGATGGAGTAGGGAAAAAAGATGTTGAGAGGTTTTGCGGAGCAGGATGCTTATACACTTCATAAGCCGGTGAGAAAAAGGTTTAAAACGGCCAAGACAACAGCGGCTTCGATTGACTCTATTTGGCAAGCGGATTTAACAGACATGCAAAGATTCAGTGTATAATGATGGCTACCGCTACATCCTATTCATAATAGATGTATTCTCTAGATATCTGTGGCTAATTCTCTGAAAAATAAATCGCCTGAAACAGTTGCTAAAGCTACCAAAACGCTGATGTTGAAAGAAAACAGGGTTCCTGGCTATTTTTGTACGGATATGGGGAAAGAATTTATAGGCCGTGCTTTTCAGAACATGCTGACAGAGTTTAATATCAGTTACTACACTAG
The DNA here is from genome assembly GCA_023014485.1 of Bathynomus jamesi. Classification (NCBI taxonomy): domain Eukaryota; kingdom Metazoa; phylum Arthropoda; class Malacostraca; order Isopoda; family Cirolanidae; genus Bathynomus; species Bathynomus jamesi. The sequence continues at coordinate 73,841 of JAJOZX010008212.1, read as the reverse complement.
CAATTCTATACATAAGGCCTCTTTAGCTGAAAGAGTTCAACGTACCATAAAGGAACGCATGCATCGCTATTTTACCCATAAAAACACATACAGATATATAAACATTCTGGGATCATTGGCCTCGTCATACAACCGTTCACACCACCGTACGATTGGCACAACACCTAACGAAGTTTTAGAAAGAGGTACGCGCCCAGAGACTGATGTGAGAAGAGATGGAACACCGCCACCACACTCTACACGTTTCAAAATCAATGATTATGTAAGGCTATCGCGTTCGGGAAATAAATTCGCGAAGGGATTTGAGCAAGGATGGACACGTGAGATTTTTAAAGTTAGTGCTATGAGACCTAAAGGCGAGATAATGATGTATTACGTTGAAGCTTTGAATGGGGAGGAAATCGAAGGAGGCTTTGAGTTGCAGAAAGTGGCATTTATTTTAAGAAAAAATGTGTTTAAAATTGAAAAAATTTTAGGCAGCAAAGGTTCAGGAAAGAGAAAAATGTACCTGGTGAAATGGCTTCTGTACCCAGAAAGTCTCAACAACTATATAAAAGCTGCTGCAATAATGAAGTTTAAATAGTATGCAACATGGCGCCTAACCACTTCTATGTCACACACCCGTCCTCTTCTTCTCTGTCTGTACATCCTAACAACACCGTGGTTAACTTTGAAACAGAACTCAATGGGCTCATTGAGTTGGAACGTGATTCGTACGAAGTTGGTGTTTGTGAATTCCAGCTAGCCACCAAATTTTTAACTCTTGAAAATGAACAGATCATATTTCTGATCCTTAGAAGAGTCGATGAGTGTGAAAAATTAGGCATAACCTTAGACAACGCAATGCTATCAGTCCTGTTCGGTGATGTACAGTACTATAGTACAAATGTAGCACTAGGAATCGGTCATTATGACACAGCCACGGACATTGTGACGGGGTTAAACAAGAGTCTAGAAAAGTTGTACCTGACAAATGACTTACTTTTTGAAGTCGTAAATATAAACACACCTGCACGCACGTTGAAGTTAATATTAACGCTTAGTAGAAATATTATAGACCAAGAGCTGTTCACAATTGTTGCCGAGGGTCGATATGGTGCAGCCCTCCAAAGAGATACCTTTCACGAGCACAACATGACTTGTCCAGCTTAATGTATCAGTTGAAGTTGGAGAAATTGCGTGAAAGCTACCCATCCCCAGACTTGTGCTATATTTACAGCAATATCATGGAGCAGCAATTTGTTTGGGACACCCAGGCGCGCCTGCTGCGCTTTCTACACATTCCCAACCATAGAGGGAAGAGTTTGAGCATTAAATATGACAAGTCCCATTATGTGAATGTTGCGACTAATCTATTAACCAATATCTCAATATATATAAGAACGATTGAGGGAAAAAATTTCCCATTCGGTGATGGGAGCTTAACAGTGAAGCTACACTTTCGTCGCATTCAGTTATAATGACCCGAAGGCCTTTCACAGTCTATCGAGGGTGAGATATCAGCGTGGGAGTGGGCTTGGATCCATTTTTTCAACCATACTACGCACGGCTGTCCCATTGTTGAAGAGGGTAGATACCTCGGGAGGAAGGCGTTACAATCAGGTTTTAACGCGGTAGAAGACATAATGGGTGGAACTAAACCTAAAGTAGTTCTAAAAAACATTTAAAACGTAAACGGGACGAAATTATTAAAGATGCAAAGAGAAAAATGCGTGGTGGCGGAGAAGAAGAAAAGAAGAGGCTGTCAGGAAGAAGGAGTTAGCAACAGGTGGCGTTAAACGTAAAAGGACATAAAAAAGAAGTGTTTTTAGCGTATGAAGCCTATGGCTGATAATTTTTTTAACTGATATAAGCTGAGGACACTGCTCTCACGAATCATAGGCTGATTACTACTTGTCGAGAGAGGTGGTACTATTTTTGACCCGTCATGTCGTGTTTCATCCATCCGTGTAGCTCACAATGTTGTAAATTGGAACTGTCCCTCTTTGATATGCCCCCTACACAGGTTTCTATTGAGCATAGTGACTTTATTACAATTAATCCATTAAACACAATTAGTTCACCGAGTGCATGTATAGAATTCGTGATACCCAGCTGAGGCACATACTTTTTTGATCGAAGCTGTATGCACATATACGCTAAACTGCTTATAGCCCATTCAGATGGAACGGACTACGATGATTGTTACACTGCATGACCGTGAAACCAACTTTCTACACTCCATATTCAGTCAGTGTGAGGTGTATTTAAATCACTTTAACATCTCGGCAGGAACGGGTTATTATCACCTACGAGCCTATCTGGTAAATGTCCTCAACTTTTCAAAAGAAGCGAAGGATACCTTTTTAAATGCCGAGGGCTATTATCAGACTAAAGACGAAAGTAGTATAAAGGATAAATTTAAAAATTCTAAAAAGAAGATATACGAGTGTTTTGGACGTCTGCATACAGACTTCACGTTCCAAGAGAAACTGCTTATGAATGGGGTGGATATGAAGCTAAAACTGAACTGCACGAATCCTGAGATCTGCATAATTCTGGGACCTGATCATGAAGAGAGCGCAAAGCCCGTTCTGATTCACATCATGGAAACATATCTGCGCTTACGGCGAGTGAAATTATGTTCCCAGAAACTTCTACCTAAAAGGATATTAATTGGAATGCAGGATGACGCTTCGACGAATGGAAAATATAAAAAGTGCGCCTTTAAATTCGAGAATTTCGGCCTTAAAAATATAGCTCTAAATGTAAATGGCGTTGCATTGGGCCGGACTATGGATAAGACTACTCATCAGACGCGGTGTTTCCGCTCTGCCCGAGAGCTTATAGCAATCTGGCCCATATTGCCGTGACGAGTTTGGGATTGGCGTAACGCAGAAAGAATTTGTCGATCAATTTAACCTTTACCCATTTGATATTACCCCCGACTTATCTGCTAGTGTAAATAGGGTTCGACCTTTTCAGGAACGTTGTCACAAACTTTTAAAATGGACGCGTATACACTGCAGAGAATAATGAAGAGTGACCGAATCACACGCTCCAAATTTATCGGTGTGTTTGGGAAGAATGAAACATTGAAATTGCTAACTACGAGAGAGTGATATAGCCTTTTCGTGAACACAGTTGTTATTTGTATTGAAGGGATTCATTGGTTTGCAATCTATTTTAAAAATAGAGAAAGAATGTACTATTTTGATTCACTCGGCACTCAGCCCTGGAGTGACCCTGTGTTTATACAATTTATCGAACAGCTACATGTCACTGAAATTGTCTGGAATCCTTACCGTTTCGAACGATATTTTAGTAATACTTGTGACATGTACTGCCTTTCATTTCTCTTGCACATGTCTCGTAGAAATGGATTTATAAATTTTTTTAAATTATTCGATTTGTACGACAATGAGCTGAATGATGAATAGGTATGCGCGCAGATAAAAAAAAAGGTTCCCATTTGTGCGCAATCGATGTATTGTGTAAAGTTTTACGTTTGTGTGTATAATTGTAACTATATTGTGTAAAGTTTTACGTGTGTAAATATATATAATTATAACTGTAATATGTCCTCATTAATGTTAGTCTTATTTAATGGACGCTAGTTCTGTAAGCCGAATTGTACTAAAACATACTTTATACCATTTAATAAATTGAATGAAAATACAATGTGTTTTGTTCTTAACCACAAAAAAAACTTACATTAGTTCCTCTATAACATAGCATTCGTTGGACCGATGTGAGCCAATACCTCGACCTCGGTATTCAGGTCACTGGGTTGGCTGCAAGGTAATGCCTCCAAATCGTCGTCATTTATTTGCCTTTCATCAAAGCTGTCGCGAAAAGTAGCTATAACACGATGAAGTTCGCTTCGGTCCTTTTAGGAGAAATTAACATGATTAGTTCATACTGAATCAATTTTAAGTAAAGTTAAATTAAATTACAGTCTAATTAAAGAGCTACAATAAGAAAATGCCGAATAGGGTGCACGGAAAATTATAATCACAAAGCAGATATCTTGACAGGTTTCAAAAGTAAGATTAGCTGGATGTGCTACGCATCATCTGCGAGCACCGGGTAACGAGCACGGTTGTTAACACATACATCCATATATATACATATATATATATATATATGGGGAGAGAGTTACAATAAGAGAAAACGTCGATTAGGGTGCCAAGCAAATTATAATCACAAAGCAGATAACCTGACAGTTTTCAAAAGTAAGATTAGCTGTGTGTGCTATGCATCGACTGCCTCCCCAGAGGCCTCGAACCCAGGGCAGATATCCTTTTCCTTCGTTTTATTTGAGGTTTTATAAATTATAACACTTGCACTGAATGAAGCGATATATATATATATATATATCCCGGCCTTCCGCTTAAATCACAAACTAGTTTTTCAAAACGCATTTATTATGCTTTTTATAAATTAACTAACACAGGCACTGAATAAACCGAAGTATAAAGCCCGAATCACAAATTAAATTAATTACTTACATTTTAATGTCTTCAACAGATGATTCTTGCATTCCATCGCAAATTTCTGCAATGCTTTGTGTGGAGAGAAGATCACTTCGGTCTGCCGGTGCAAAAAGATGAATTGTAGACAGCACTGCGGCATCTCCATCTTCAAACCACTGCGGGTAGCCTTAAAGGTTTTGTGATTGGCTCATGACGACATATTTATGTAACTACTGGTTGATAAATACAATTGTTGTGGATTCTAGTTGAAAAAGCCGCCTTTTATGTACGCGAACCTAATTGTAAACACCCCCAATAGCCGACTTACGGGTTTCCTATTGTCCGTCGGTGAAATTTGGGCGGTGCATAGCGTGTAAGTGCTACTATCCACCAACCAGAGGTCCTGGGGCTCCGCACACTGGGGTGTAATTGGCTGATCCGTGAATTCTCGGGCGCGTCAGATGTAACTTACCCATTCCATAGATTTCTTTCAGAAATGATTCGTTGAGAGAGAGAGAGAGAGAGAGAGAGAGAGAGAGAGAGAGAGAGAGAGAGAGAGAAAGACGTTTCGTTTGGGAAATAAAATTTAAATAAACGATTTGAAACCATCTAAAATAATTAAAAGAAAATAACTGTGGAGCGGATGTATGATAAACATTTGTATTATTACCTTGCCTATGGTGTATTATATGATGGATTTAGCGAGATTGGAAGATAATATTTGGAAATCGGGGCAGTCCCTCATATATATATATTAGGGTGTCTCTTATTGGGTAGTCAAAAATTGAAATGTTGAATTATTTTATCTGCGCCCCCTAAAGTAGTTCCATTTAGCATAAAAACCAAAACTTGAAAGTTTGACACAAATTGGCTCATATTTAGGGGTCGCCCCCGGCTAATAAAAATGGTGACCATGGCATAATAGCTCCTGACATATGATTATGCTCATTATACACATAATTCCTTCTTTTTTTAGTTTGATTAATTTTTATAACTATAGGCCTTCTTATTTATCATTGATCCTTTTCTAACCTATCCTTGATGTTGTTATAATCCATCCTTTGGTCCTCAATCCTTCTTTATCCCAATCCTTTTTCTCCTATCCAAAATCCTTCCTGGCTCTTTTTTTATATACAATCAGCAATGAAGCATTGCTACAAAAAAAACCCATTAGTTTATTATATAGAGATAAATTCAAAATGCCAGTGCTATTTACATACTTTAATTACTTTAATTAGCATTATTTCCTTATACAACATTTATTTAATATACAATGATTATACAATATGATGTATTTTAAGGTGCGACCTCATTGATGGTTATTTTTGAGAAGAACAGTTTTTGATGGAACTGGGTGACTCTGGCGGTGTTTTGCAACAATTTGGAGCAGGAACTGGAGCTGCTCTTCCCCCACTGTCAATTTCTTATTCAGCTCTTGAACTAAAGCTACTGCACGTTCTGCCCGGTCATTTACAACAGTTAGAGCTGCAACAATAGCTCTGGCCCTTAAATATTCACAGTTGGATGTCCAAGTGCTGGGTGCCTTGTTCAGAAATCCTTCTGGCAAATTCAGCTTAGTAAAGAATTCTCTAGTATTTCTTGTAAAAAGTTGGTGTAGTCCTTCACCAGAGCAGATGGTCGATTCAGGAATCCGAGGACGCTTGGGTGGTCTATCAGTGGACTCATCTTCTAATGCCTTTACCATGCGTTTCTTTACATCTGTAGTAATTCGCTCATCAAAGAAAGCAAGACCAACTGCTTCTTCAGACAGGTACCATAAGTGGTTAGAGAGCTTTTTTTTAGTTGCATCAGAAATCTTTTTGTTAGGATAATTAATCAATGACCTCATAAGGAGCCAGTCATTAAATGGGGTTTCAATAGGGAGTGAGGATGTTGTCCAAGCCTTCATATAGATGAGAACAGAAAAAAGGGAAAGATCTCGAATTCCTCGTTCTTCAGTCTTAGTCATCTTGAACTGGTTTCGAAAAAGCCACATCTTGATAGAATAGAGCGCTTTGGACATCCAGCGAGCTCGATGCATGGCACCTGGTGCACGAAACTTGATGCCTTTATTGGGGACACCTCCAAGAAAGATGATGGACAGATCCAAAAGTTCTTGATAGTCATCCCGTAGCATAAGTGCCTGGGATCTAGCAAACTGAATTAGTTCAGTTTTAGACTGGATAATTGCTTCTTTAGTAATCGTGTCTGTCTCACCTGTTTGGAACTGGCTTTGATCAACAGAAGTCCAATTGTCACGAAAACGCTTAAAGATCAATATCTCTGGACCAGTTGATGTAGATCCCAATGTTGCTTCAAATGCAGCTCCCAACAATAAATCTAAAACATGGTGTCTACAAGGCAAAAAATTACAAAAAAATAAAAAATTTGGTAGACATAACAAAGTTAATTTGGTCTATTTTATAAATCTAACGTATTTTTCTCAATTATTATTCCTATTATTTTTTAATCTAATTACATGAGATACATCAATGGATTAGGTTTGCATAATCAATAACGGCCCAAATAATGTAGAAGTTGTAGACAAATGCATATGGAAATATACTCATAAATTTGAGGCTGCAACATCATAAAGACAGAGGCTGCAACAACTGAGCGGAAGCCTTTTTTAATTTTTCTCCTTCTTTTCCTTTAATTACTACTTCATTCTCAAAAAAGTTATTGATATAGGTTCACAAATACTAATTACCACAATATTGTAGCTAAAACAACTGAAAATTTGACAAAATCAGCGACTATAAAAACACCAGCAGCAACGAAAACAACAGCGCGTGCAGACGAAACCACGTGATTCGAAGCGTCATTGTAATTGGGTAATAATGACAGCTCTGACCGGAGCGCATTAGAAGGTTCAAAAAGTAAATTAGCATAGAGTTTTAGCCTTGTAGGTATATTGATACATGTAAGCTGGGCTTACGAAAAATGTTTTTGTTGTTATAACTAACTACAGGGATATTTTTATAAAAAATAATAAATTTCTGCTCAAACACTGCACAAAAACCCCCCGCACCCGCTAGTGACGCCACTGATAGAAACACAGATCATGAAACACATGTCAGGTAAAATTTCCATTGAACTAAATTAAATTCTTTGTGACAAATAGCAACATTGTTTAAAACTTCATAATACGTGTTTTCAAGCAATATTTTCAGCTACGAACTTGACAATTATCTCTAATATATTCATTTAATTGAATTCATCATAAATATGATGATTAATTAATTAAAAACATATGTTTAGTATACTTGACAACTGCTAGTAATTTCAAATATTAATTGCATAAATAATAGCTATATTTTATGAACTTTAATAAGCGGGGGCGACCTCTAAAAATTGTTCAATCCAAAACAAATTTTATATGTGATGTTTTTTCAACCAATGGAACTGGTTGAGGGGGCGCAACCTAAAACAATCAACACTTCGAAAATAAGAGACACCCTAATATATATATATATATATATATATATATATATATATATATATATATATATATATATGAGGGATTTTACAGCTATCTAGAACTGAAAATAAATTAAAATTTAATTGTGGAGGGTTATGGAGAGAATGGCCGTGTCATAAACTTCTGTTTTATTATCTTACCTGTGGTATATATATATATATATATGTATATATATATATATATATATATATGAGGGACTTAGCCACGCTGGAAGATAAATTTGGAAATCGGGTAATTCGCATCGGTTTAAAGTTTATGGGGGATTAGGAATAAAAAAAACAAGCTTAAGATATCCGTTTTTAGATTTTTCGTTAATTTTTAATAATGACTGGAAGCGTAAAGTATCGTGGATGCGAAGACAATTTAATGTAAATGTATAAAAATTAAGTTAATTAACTGCGAATTAACTTTTCTTTATAAAAATAATATGAAAGTATATAGAAAGGATAGTTGAATGTTAATCTGTGAGGATAATTTTTTATTAACAAATTTAATATACGTTTATATCTACTGCGTATTATTAAACCTGTTTTCATATGGGAAATTTAATATATAGGTTTCTCAAATCAAAAGAATGAATATTAAGATGGATGAACAAATTTTACAAAAACGAGAACCGCATCGGGTCCATGCTCGAGGCCCAGTGATTGTAACCGGCGCTCGGTAAAGAGCACTGTACATTTCTTTTATTATTAGATGCCTAGCACACCCATCTTCCGCAGAATTGGTTGGTAGATAAAATGGGTACTCTGGGTGACCTAGTGGTTAAGATGCGGGTTGCTGGATTCCCCGATGAACCATAGGTATAGGGTGGGGTGAAAAGTTTGACCATCGTCAGAATGAACAACTCTGGTATTTTTCGTCTTTCTTGGAATGCTGTTTTTGAAGACATTTTGTATGAGATGAATGACAAAAGTAAATAGACGCCTCTCTCTCTCTCTCTCTCTCTCTCTCTGGAAATTCATCTATAAATAAATAATTAGTGTATATAGCTGTGTGTGTGTGTGTGTAATAATAGGGGATCTATGTGCGTTTGTGGGCGCTTCTTGGTGGTTCAGGCGATGTATACACTGTGCCAACTGGCTGATAATACCTAGAGGCACTGGCTTCTACGCCAACTGGCGAATTTTGAATTCTAAGTCAAGTGTTGCCACCATAACAACTCATTGAGCTTTCATCTCTCGTGGAAGTTGGATGGACTCTTCCTCTCTCTCTCCTCCTCTCTCTCTCTTAGGTTAGGTGTACCCCTTTGGGGTTGAGGCCGTCCCAGCTTTTCCCCCAAAGAGGTCAGGTAGACTCCGCCGGCTTGCTGCGGGAATTCCCCTCCCCGCTTTTTTTGGCACCCTGGGTTTGTCACTGTGGGTCTTGCAACAAGGGGAGGGGGTTGGCATTGGGTTGGCACTGGCACTCATTGCAGCATTTGCAATTGCATTGCACTCTAACCTTTGGCGGTCATACTACTTACGCGGACAAAGTTGGGGAACGCAAACTACTGTACACTAGGATAATATAGGGGAACATAAACTACACTAGGATAATGTAGGGGAACGTAAACTACCCTAGAATAATGTAGGGGAACGTAAACTACACTAGGCACCACAGGGGACGTAAACTACACTTGCTCCAAAGTGTGGATCACCTGAAGATCACGGCCCCCAGCCTTCTTTAGTTAGCTTTATAATGCTAACTAACGAAAATATCACGACCTAACCTAATCAATTGTCAAGGGCGTCCAGTTGACCTAACGATTGGTTAGGTTAGGTCGTAATATTTTCGTTAGTTAACCTTACAAGGCTAAATGGAGGAGGCTGGGAGCCCTGATCTTCAGGTGAACCCAAAGTTTTTGTTTACTCTTCTATGAAAAAATAGTTTTGCAATCAAAGCTTTTTAAAAATACAAATTATTTTTTGCGATATATATATATATATATATATATATATTATATATATTATATATATATATATATATATATATATATATATATATATATATATATATATACAGGGTGGGCGGAAAGTAGCTCCCTATTTTGGATTGGTAAAAAAATACGTATATTATCCATTTATTTCAGAAGAAATAATATGAAAAGGTAGGCATACATGGTAGGTTTTCTCTAAAATTCAATGTGGGCTCCAACTCTTTCCACCAGCTTCTGGAGCCGCCCAGGAATGGCGTCCACTGACTTTAGCAGGAACTCCGGCGGGATGGAGGACATGACTTCCCGAATTCGGTCCTCCAGTTCTTCCAATGTCCTCGGTTTGGTGCGGTAGACTTCTTCCTTTACCCACCCCCAAAGAAAGAAGTCGCACGGTGTCAAGTCGGGGCTCCTGGCTGGCCATTGATGTGGACCACGACGACCATCCAACGCCCAGGGAAGTGGGCATCCAGCCACTCACGGACAACAAGAGCGAAGTGCGGAGGGGCGCCATCTTGCATAAATATCAGATCGTCGATGTTCTCCCATGTGCTGACAACCGGCCAGACCTCGTTCCGCAACATAGCAAGGTACCGCTCAGCATTCATGGTGTTGCGCAGAAGGAACGGGCCCACAACCTGATCTGAGGTCATACCAGTCCACATCAATGGCCAGCCAGGAGCCCCGACTTGACACCGTGCGACTTCTTTCTTTAGGGGTGGGTAAAGGAAGAAGTCTACCGCACCAAACCGAGGACATTGGAAGAACTGGAGGACCGAATTCGGGAAGTCAAGTCCTCCATCCCGCCGGAGTTCCTGCTAAAGTCAGTGGACGCCATTCCTGGGCGGCTCCAGAAGCTGGTGGAAAGAGTTGGAGCCCACATTGAATTTTAGAGAAAAACCTACCATGTATGCCTACCTTTTCATATTATTTCTTCTGAAATAAATGGATAATATACGTATTTTTTTACCAATCCAAAATAGGGAGCTACTTTCCGCCCACCCTGTATATATCGCTACATAATCTGGGCGCGGAGGACGGTCTCCCATCCAACTACTACTACCCAGACCCAATGTCGCTTAACTTCGCTAATCTCCGAGAAGCGGTGTTACAATATTGACCACGACGTAGCCCATATATAATTAGGGTTCTTATTTTACGACTTTTTAATTGTTATGACTGCGCACCCTGATATTGTGCGAATAGCCATAAAAACAAATCATGTTAAGTTTGAGAGCAATCGGATAATTTTTAAAATCTACCCCGGGCATTTTTGTATTCGCCCCCATGTGAACTCAGTGAACTTTTGGGTTGCTTCTTCGATTGCTCCGCCTTCTAATGCGTTCGGTTTTAGGAAATAATATTACGCAGTAACTCAGTTATTGCCATCCTGTCGTCGGAGTTGGTTGTGCAGATATTTTAGTTTCGTCTTGACTTATAGGTCTAGAAGCCAAGCATCCATATCATTTCATTTTAATTCATTATTTAAATCTATATCATTAATTTATATTAATCGTTATATTTCATGTTATAAGGTGTCTATTTTTTTAATAAGTTTTAACATTTTTCCCTTCACAGACTTGAAATCATGTCGTCGACTGCAACTGTTAAGCGTACGACGCGGAAGTCAACCAAGGTGTTTCTGGTAGGCCACCCATCTGAGTCCCTGACCGGCTCAAAGCTGCCGTCAAAAGGAGAGGTCCTGCGCCGCTTCTTCCATGTGAACATCATAGGCAAACAGACAATACGGAAGGCGGTTGATATCGTCATCAACGAAGTCCGCGAGTTTTGGGAAATCGCCCGGATCCCGACCTCCGTTCATCATCGTTGCGTCCAGAAGCTCATCATGTTGCACGCGGAGTGGAAGAACCTGATGCGCGAGAAAACGCAGGCGACCACGCCGTTCCTCGTGAACAAGCGGAGCGCCTGGACGCGCGGTCTCAATCTGTTCGATATCACCCACGGAAACGCGCTGAAGATGCTCGTCATTCAGGAGAACAAGGCGTTTCTTTTGGCCCAGCGCGAGTACGGTCGGCGTGGGGAGATGCTCGGCGTCGACCGCCTCCTCGCCGAGCGTGAAGCGCGCCAGGAGAAGGGGGCAGAACAAAAGCGCGCTGAGGTGGAAGTGACCAAACTCCAAGATGGGCTAAAATTGTTTAAAGCATTGAAGCTTATCAAAGATCAGAACATATATGACAGATATTGTTACGAGAGTTTTTCACATGAAACTAAAAGAGCTGCTTCATGATTTAACAATAAACAATTTTTGCATGTAGTTTATGCACCTTCAAATTTTAGCTGGCGGGACCCGCCAAAAATGATGGATTGAAGTTTCCCACACGCTTTACACCCCACCCCCACCACATCTTTTGCCTTCCAATATATATATATATATATATATATATATATATATATGAGGGGTCCCGCGTCTTAAGGTACCTAAGCGCCAAAATTAAAATTCGCCAGAAATCGCCTCCAAAGTTCAGCAACATTCTCGCAATAGTATCTCTGTTATTAATTGAGTTAGAACGTTCATTTTTGGTTAAATTAGAGTTCTAAGTATGATAATGAAGATGTTGATGAGTTTTTGGAATAGATTTTCATATTTTATATTTTATATATATTTTTTAAATTTTTTTCATTTTCTTATTATGACGAACTTTGGGTGAACTTTGGCTGGCGATAGAGGTGAAAAAGTAGTCGTTTCATAAGGTTTTCAACCATGCTTCTAGTGTCGTAAGGTCATTATAACCCAAACCACGCGATAGAGGAAGGTGAAAATAGTGATATCCAACAAAAAACGTTTTCGCCTGTGGTGGCGCTTAGGTACTTAAGACGCGCGACCCCTTATATTTATTATATATATATATATATATATATATATATATATATATATATATATATATATATATGTGTGTGTTATAAAACGCCCCACTTATCAGATAATGAATAGCTAAACGCCTTATAAGGCAATAAGTATCTTCCTAAAGCATTAAAACGTCATGTGACAATTCATCGTTTCCCTCATGTTGCTTAATTCCTCCCTACTAATAAATTGGTGTCAGAAGTGGGATTGGAACCCACGCCCGTGTCCAATTTATTATATAAAAAGAGGTGTGTGTGCTGATGGATGGTGCTATAGCTTTACTGCGTGGGTTCTCTTTTTGGCGATTAGGGGATTGTCATGTCGGTCAGGTTGGCACTTAATTGTCAGATAGTTTCTTTGTCGGTATTATTAACATTCTACGTTTCGAGAGGCGAGTAAAATACGGGCGAAGCTTATGACGTTTAATGTGATTTACTGAATTATGTGGTTGAGCCTTAATCTTAATCAATATCTTAACACTTGTATCCTAAATCATTATTATCAAACCAGGCCACTCCCAACTCTGGCAGATGAAGTTAATAGTGAGCCAGACCTGCTGTCGGAGAAGCACCAATGCCGTGGTCCAAACTTCTGAATATGGGTGTGTCACACAACCTTATATATGCAGACGCAAACCGTTGGGGTTAGTAGAGGGGAGCTAAGCAACACGTGGGAAACAATGAGACTATACTTTCGGGAGCTATTTATTGCTTTATAAGGATAGGGAGTCTAGCTACTCATTGCCTGATAAGGACTGGGGCGTTTTATGGTGGTGTGTTGTTTAGCAAATTCTTCCCTCTTTTAAAACACATTAAAAAAGTAATAGTTTCATGTGAAAATTCAACTTTACGATTACAACGGGAAAGGGGACAGTGAGATAATTTCGTAATTTATTACTTATATATGAACCTTGTATAAAGCTCATGAACTATAACTAATAGAACACTATGACCCAAGCATGGAACACTTAGGCGAAGTGTTAATCAGGAGAGTTACAAGGAGTAACAAGAAAAAGAAGTACCTCAAAAGGCCTTGCGGCCCATACCGAGGAGGTACCAATGGCAACGGGTGCCAGGGAAAATTTCCTACACCCTCAAATAGTGTTCAAGATTCGGTCCAACTTTTTCTTGAACTGATTCACAAAGGAACTGCTCACAACTTCTGAAGGTAACCTGTTCCACGTGTCACAGATCTTATACGTAAAGTAACTCCCACACACACTAGTCCTAAACCGTTTCAAATCCAACTTCCAACCATTGTTGCGAGTTGGGTTATCATTTAAACTAAACATGCTTCTAAAATCGACATCGTTGAACCCGCGTAAGAGCTTGAAAACCTCGATCAGTTGACCGCGCAGCCTCCGAGTTTCCAGCGAAAACAAATTCAGAGCGTGTAAGCGTCGATTGTAGCCCATATGCCTAACGGAAGGGATTAACTTTGTGGCCCTCGCCTAGACTCGCTCCAGCCTCTTAATATCTTTCTTGAGGTTGGGCAACCAGAACTGCACAGCATACTCCAGGTGCGGCCGAACCAGGGAATTGTACAGAGAGAGCACAATCTCCTTGTTCCGAAATCGAAATTGCCTCCTGATATAACCCAACAGCTGCTGGGCTCACTTTTCCACCTCTACACACTGTTTCGTAAACTTAAGGTCGCTGCTAATTAGCATACCCAAGTCCTTTTCCAAATCAGTGGCCTCGATATTACTCCCCAACATCGAGTAGTCCGACTTGGGATTGGCGTAGCCAATGTGCATCACCTTGCATTTGCCCAAGTTAAACGGCATTTGCCATTTTTCGGACCACTCTCCTATTCTACGTAGGTCCGCACGCAGTTGCTCGATCGCCTCTGGCGTCCCAACATTGGCCTCAAGCTTGGTGCCATCAGCGAATTTGACAATCCTACTGACGATGCCAGCGTCGATATCATTTATGTAAATGATAAACAACAGTAGCCCCAAAACGGAACCCTGAGAAACCCCGCTAGTGACCGAGAGGTGACATAAATCATCAAAGAACATTGTGGGAGACAACTGAACATGTAACTCAATGTAAAACAACAATTGGAGTTGAAATACACAGATGAAAAATAATCATCAAGGTTATAGGAACCCAAGAAGGAAGGCATGATCTAAATGAATTTTCACAAAAGGTTTGTTCTAAAACTAATCATGGATTAATACAAAAGAAAAGTTAATAAGCATACATAATGGCATCAACCACAATAAACACAATTTATTGTTTCAAATTAAATAAATTCAAATTGCTATTAATATGTTGTGGTAGAGCGTTGCTGATGTCATTAAATTAGGAAGATTTAAGTCATCGGCAAGGTTGCTAAAACTGTCAATTCAAGCTTTTGATTTGTGTTTGTACTACAAATTTTGTACTGGAATTCAGGCAAGCAGTTGTTTCCTGATTTGAAAATTATGCATTATTATTTCAAGTATTATCAATGTATTAATGGTTTTACGTGTAAGAAGTTGAAGTGATTCGCCATTTTGTAAAGATAAAGATTAAGTACTGTTTATTTGTGAATGGAAGCATTTGTAATAATAAATGAATCATTTGTAATAATAAAATCATAAAATTGGTTAATAGAATGTAAAATTGTAATTACCGTATATCGTAGGTTAATTAGGATTGGTGAATTCAGCATATTTGCCGAGAAGCATGAGTCATATTAAATGCCTGAAAAGGCATTTAATGTGTATAAATTTCTCCTGTAATTGTGTATATTAGTAGTATGGCCGAAAAATGGTAGAGTACATATGCAATTGCAATGTTGAGCGAGTGAGTGCCAGTGCCACCCACCCCACCCCCTTGGTGCAAAGTGCTAACCCCCTCCCCAGTGCCAGCCCCAGGGTGCCAAAAAAGGGGGGAACTACTCCAGCAAGCTGGGGGAGTCCACCTAACCTCTTTGGGGGAGAAGTTGGGACGGCCTCATCCCCAACAGGGGTATACTTCACCTAAGAGAGAGAGGAAGATGCAGAAGCTTAATGAGAGCTCAGGTAGCATTACTTGGCTTAGAACTCGAAATCCGCCAGTTTGCTTAAGCAGCCAGTTGACAGTTGGTTTAATCCGCCAGTTGGCTTAAGCAGCCAGTTGACAGTTGGTTTAATCCGCCAGTTGGCTTAAGCAGCCAGTTGACAGTTGGTTTAATCCGCCAGTTGGCTTAAGCAGCCAGTTGACAGTTGGTTTAATCCGCCAGTTGGCTTAAGCAGCCAGTTGACAGTTGGTTTAATCCGCCAGTTGGCTTAAAAGGCATAAATGGCCTGTATATATTAATAACCTTCGAACGAATTAAAAGAGCACACAAACGCAGATACGCACCCCGACTATACGCCCATAGATCCCCTATTATCACACACACACACAACTATATATACACGTTCATAGGTCTTCAACTCCCTCCGTCATCACCCGTTTACGCCATCTACACTTCATAAATCTTCTACAGCAGACACACACACACACACACACACACACACAGGTGTATGTGTATATGTTAATTGACTTTTCAGCTGCCAGATTGGGCTATTTAGATATTCTTGACAGTTGGCTTAGAAATCCGTCAGTCGGCTCAGAAGGCGTAGCCAGCCATTTGATATATATACTCCCATCTCCCCAGTTATTCCTTAATATTATATACAACCAAAATAAATAAATAAAACACCATTACATCATTCTGCTTATTTAGACGAGGTAAGGGAAATAATTCATGAAATATATAGGAAATAGATATACATTCAAAAATAATGTACAGCAAAAATACACACATTAAGCGAAGGATATATATACATCCTTAAATAATAATACTAGTATAGGATAAAACTATATAACTATTTAATATAAGCACACAGGACAAAAAATTAGTCACCCCTACTAGCACCGATAGTAGGAAGTTCAAGGTCACACAGAGGGCGCTGATGTAGCATTGGTAAGTGACAAGTAGCGGTGACGTAGCACACAGGATCAGATCTGTTTCGTGAGGTGGTGAAGAACAAAGTGTGTGTTGGATATAGTCTGCAAAATGGGTCGTGAGGCAGACGTTACTCAGTGGCAAAAAGGAGCCATCGTGTTTGGCAGAGCCCACGGACACAAAATGTCTGAAGTAGCCCAATTTGTTGGTGTGTCAACGCGTACTGTCCAGCGAGTTTACAAAGAGTGGTGTATTCTCGACAATAGGGGCCGCCGCCATGTTTCTCGTCTAGTAACTGCAAATCGTTTTCAAACCAGAGAACAATTGCTCCAAGAAGCCAATGAGGTTCCCCAGCGACCAATTTCCGAACGGACATTGCGACGAGAACTGCATGCGATGGACATCTGGAGCAGGGTACCACGGAAGAGGCCGCTGTTAACAGCAAGTCACAACTTGGCACGTTATAAATGGGCTCAGAGGCACAAAAACTGGACGGCGGCAGATTGGAAACGTGTAATTTGGTCCGATGAGTCCCGTTTTTGTTTGTTCTCCAATGATGGGAGGCGACGAGTACATCGCAGGTCCAATGAAGCCTTTAATCCTGAATGCGTCGAAGGTGTTGTTCAGACTGGAGGTGGTTCCGTGATATTCTGGGGATGTTTTTCGTACCACGAAATGGGCCCTCTCGTTCCAGTGACGATGAATTTGAACCAGCAGGCGTACCTCTGCATACTGAACTCGCCGGATTCGTGCGGTTATCAAGGCCAGAGGCGCCGTCACACGTTATTAGGTACATTCTGAGGGGTGACTAATTTTTTGTCCGGTGTGCTTATGAACGAGCAAATACGCCCTTATATATATAAACACCAAAACTTATATAAAAAAGAGTAATACTACAGGATAAAACTATATACCCATTAATATAATGGGTATATATATATATATATATATATATATATATATATAAACAGCAAAACTTATATAAAATCAAAATGAATACACCTTATGTTCTACCGCGCTTAATTAAAATACTAAACTCGCACGTGATCGAGTCTACAGTTACATCATTGTTGCTTTGTACTATACAATAAATACGATTTAGCATTATTTCACCACTCAAGGTGTGTGGGTGCCCTTACTCGATGTAAAAAGCCTTCATATCGGTCAATAGTATTTTTGTGCCTACCTTACAATTGGTTGGCAAATTATTTTGGACAGAATACAATCAAAACCACGCACAAAGAGGGCGTTGTTAGCCAGCTCAAAGCATTAGGGTGTGTCAATTTTAGGTAGCAAGGTGAAATCTTTAGATTTAAAGACTACTAATGAACAAATGATGCATTTTTATGTGCTAACTTGAAATATGGCTTTAAAATCTAGATTTGACCACTCCTAGCTAGCTTTATATTTGAAGTTGAAGTTTACGAAAAATCAGCAATTTTTGCAAGTATTTTTTTATTGTATATAACTACATTTTACATACATTACATACAATTAAAGACATTTTGATTGTATTTCTATATTAAAACTTAGAAATATAGAGAGGTTTCTTGAACTTTGCCAAGGATGCCATGTCCTTGCTCTTGTTCCAGGACATGAGCACCCTACTGGCCACCTGGCCACTGATGTACGCCTCCCTCCTCTCTTGTGAGTAAACATGTTGTGCTGCTTCAGTTGTCATCCTTACACACCTCTCTACTGACTGTGTGTATGAGGGCCATGCAGGAACTTCCATTGGTCTATCCAGAAACTCCTTGATTGCAGCAGTGGTGAAGGAGCAGGTCAGAGGAGGCTCAGTCACGCCAGAGTTCCAGTCAATAAGCTCTGAGAGTTTGGTGGCATCTGGGTTGATGTCAGGAGTCTTCCTCGGTCTGACATTGCAGTCTCCTACCTGTGTGTCCTCATCTCCTTCACCTCTGATTTCCAGTATCCTCTTCACGGCCTCCTTCCTCTCTTCCTCCACCTCACTGCACAGCATGGCCTGGAGCACAGCCTCAGAGTGTGCATACCAGGCTGATCTCTTCACTGTAGGCATCATTATTCCTATCACCTCCTTCTTCTGACTTCTGAGCAGCTCCAGCTAGTACAGTACATGCCTGGGACCCTCCACCCAGCTGTGACTTAACTTGATGTTGAACCAGTTTGGCATGTAGACTCCCACTATGAATTTCACAATTATCCTCAGATTCTTCAGGTTCCTACCCTTCAGCCCATGTTTGGAAATCCACAATCTGCAGAACCTTAGAGGCGTGGTGAGCCACCTACTGTGACAGACTGGTCCAATCTCAAGGAGAGCTAGACTTTGAGGTACCTCTCCCGATCTGATGGCAGTGATGATTCTGTAGCCATATGAATGGTCTGTGCTGAGGTCCTTGAATACCTCCTGACTGAGATGGGGTAGAGGAGGACCAACAGTGATCCTCGTGAAGTTTGGGTTGATCTCCAGCTCAGTTGCAGTGTCTAACATCTTCCCCAGGGGCCCAGACCACTTGTTGTTGCTCAATGTCTTGCCATCTAGTGCAGTCACCAGGTGTCTGAGACTCAGCTCCCCAGTATGCAAGTCACAGACAATCCATACCAATTTCCTGCTAAGTTTGGCCTCCACATAATGCATTACTCCTCCCTCTCAGCCAGTATTCACATTAGTACTGTCACCTCCTATGGCCAAAAGGGTCTAGTCTGCTCCTCTCTCTCTTAGCCAGTTCACCAGATGATCAGCAATGACCTCAGCATCACTTCTCTCCTCTGCAGCTTCCTCTGGTACAAAATGCCACAAATATTTCCCACCTGGTTCATTGCACACTGTGTAGTGTTCTTCGTTAATGAGGCCAGGAAACTGCCTATCACTGCCCTCAGCTTCCATCATCACTTTGGTGTCATCTCTTTTCCCATCAAAGAAGATACAGGTGATGCCATTTTCCCTAATCTCTTCATCAAACTTCTTGACCAGCTCCTTAGTCAGTCTCTCCTGAGCCCTCCACACCTTGTTGTGGTCAATCACCAGTGCTGTGTCAAACTCTGTGATAAGACCAGCATTAATCCAGGCAGCAGTGGCAATCTCTGTAGTCTCTCTCAGCCCAGTGTGATGTCTCAAGCTAGCCAGAGCTATGTTAGTGATATCTTCAGTGTTGTATTTCTTCTTCTTAGCCACAGGCAAGGAAGAAGTTGTCGCAGCCTCTGATATGAAGTCTTCGTCCTCCTCTCTCCTCCCTGCCTCCTTCAGTATATCTCCAGTCTTCTCCAACTCCATCTCCAGCAGTGACTCCTCCCCTCAACTCCTCTTCTTTCTTGACTGACTCCTCTGCCTTCCTCCTCCTCCTCCTCTTCTCCTCGGCCTTCCTTCTCTGCTCCTGTCTCTGCAGCATTGCTTCCTTTCTCCTTGTCTCAGGGTGATCAGCTAGACCCATCTAGTGTGCCCCCACACTGCCCACCTTTTCTCTCTAACCTTTAATGAAGGGAAGCTCCTGCGCTGGTATCTTCTGCTCGCTCCTGCAGCTGCAGTCAATGTGAACCTCACTGTTGCAGACAGGGTTGTACCCAAGATCACTGCAGCTCCTGATCACACAGTGACAGGTCAGGATGTCCACCAATTTGTCCAGTTTCATCATGAACCTATCTTTGACCTCTAGCTTCACATTGCCAATGGACACCTGCATTGTCTCATCCCACATTGCCTTCACTTTAGCCCTGATCCTGACCTCAGTGTTGATTACAGGTCCTGTGAATAGAGCGTTGGCCTTTCTCCACTGAGACAGTAGCCCTGGAAAAATGCCGTTATTAATCATGTCATTAACTGGGTAATTCCTCCTGTCTTCCTCACTCATCTCTCTCCCCAACAAACCATACCTCAGCAGATATCTGGCTGTGGGCAGCTCAGCAGGGGGAAGTTCCTCCCAGTCCCCACCAGATGACTTAGGTGACAACTTGATTTGCTTCGGGTTCTGATTTCTTTCTGACTCATCCTGTGGACCTGTGAACAAAAGAAATGTCATTGAAATTTGGATAGGCCTACTGATTATGATTACATAAAATTAAGTTAATTGAAATTCTAAATATCTTCCTAGAAGCTCAGATAAAAGGTGTTATAGGTACAAGACTTAATTATTCAAAGTAATAACAATTTCATATATCTATCATATCAATATATACAGAAAGTTTGGGTCACACATAACACTTCGAATAATTTGAATTACACAAATTTACATTACGAAGCAATCAAAATTGTCAAAAAGGAGGGAAAACACGCATTCACAATCAAAACTCCAGCATTTGTGACTATGTGAAACTTAGAAACCATACTGCACACCAAAAATAACCAAAGTTGACCAAACATATCAATGCCTCATTGATATACGATGCTACAGTCATATTTAGGTTATATTTCAAACCTTTTTGGTCAAATATAAGTAGGTAAATGGCGTTTTTAAAAACACTAAATATATTTCTAAGTTTGCTAGATAATATGACATCATTTGAGTATTAATAGTTTTTGAATTGTTGACTTTACTAAAATTGACACACCCTATCAAAGCATTTATTGAAAAATGTACGTCTACACATATTACATTCCCTCTTCTCGGTTTCAACTACATGACTTTCACATTTGGGGTTTTTACACTGCTCACATACCATGTAGCAATCATTACAATGTTTCACCATATCATCAGGAAACTCGAGACAACCCTTAAACAAATCATGATGCCTTCCATATTTTCGACTTTTATCATAACTAGCGTAGAGAGCCCTTATGTTACGGATGGGGAGATACGATGTTCTTGACAATCCTAAAATAAGTAGAGGTCTTGTACGACCTCTCACGCTGCTTTTAAAAACATACACAGTCCTACGACGATAATCCATTCCAAATACGACTATACGTCCATTCATTTCCGGCTCGGCCCTTCTCAGTTCTTCAGGACCCATATTACACTCAAACTCAAGCTTACAATCTGAAGCCAGTTTACGGGCACGCTGCACAACCGTGGGCAGCCAAATTTTTTGCGTCCAAGTGATTAGCACAGTTAACATATGAGCTAAGATTATTGGTATAAAGCCACAACCACGATCGACGTTTAAATGCTTTCTGTAAATAACCGGAGAATACTCTGTCAATAATTACCATGAAGTTGTCCATATTGAAGGATGTACCACTTTGAGAGGCTTGCATTATACGGCCCAAGATATATTCTAGGTGTACAGCCGCTAAACATCTTTAACCTTTGGTTAGCTTCCGCTAGAATTGTTCATTCTGACGAAGGTCAAGCTTTTCACTCCACCGTAAACCTACAGTTTAACGTGGAATCCGGACCACGCCCCATCAGCAGCCCAGCGTCTTAACCACTGGGCCACCTAGGGTACTAGTTATCTACCAACCATCTGAACGGTATTACCACCCAAAAATCGTTCCCCTCATCTGACCCGAACCTAAAGGATAAACTCATCCGGACTTCACGTTCGTCGCGGTTCTGAAGGGCAAACTCCACAATACTTTCAACTACTCGTCGCAGTCCGTTGGTATACAAGGATCCAGGGTCAACCTGACCACGTACCGATTTCTAGTCAGGGCAGGGGTGGGGGTAGCGGTGCGCACCAACTCGAATGTTATACCATCCTCTCCGGTATAAGAAGCTGATGTGGAGGAAGTACCCTGAACTGAACAATGGGGCATATTTGAAGAAGGTACTATCGTGGGGGTTGTGTCGTAAGACGTAGAGGGTTGGGGCTCTATTACTGGGATATAACAACCGGAGCAATTCTGGCACGCTTTATACCTGACGTGGAGGGCTCTTCATCATGCTTCCGCTTTGAACTGTCGCATGCTACAGGTGTCTCTGGTGAGGGTTAGTTAGCGGGGAAGGGTTCTGTAGTTGCACGGTCATCGGGTTCGTCTGTGATATCGATGATGGGGTGTTGTACATCGTCCTCATTCACGGTTCTGTGGAAGAAGAAAACAAAATATAAGGAACAGCACTCAAAATTTGTAATATTTTGTAAATGACCCACTTAGGGGTGACGTGTAAGAGACGGAATCTGTAGAAAAATTCAGGATCACAAGCCCCTCCACATGTATTATATCTGGCCCTGCATCCAGGATGTGGAAAAACTGTATTTATGCTTAAAATCATTAAAGATAAGCGGGAGATGGAGATGTTCTCAAAATTTTTGCATTAAGTAATACGGGGATAATCGACGTATCAGTCAGTGTTCAACGAGTACCAAGATGAAATTTTGTTCCACAAAGGTGTCTATGACGTTACTTCGTTAAAAGGTAATGAGCATACTTTTATTTTAATTGACGATCTCATGTTGGAAATGGATAAAACTTTTGCCGAGACATTTACAGTGTTCTCCCACCATCTTAACATAAGCGTATTCTTCATCAACCAGAATCTTTTTTTCAAAAATAGATACATGCGCGATGTTTCGCTAAATACATAATATCTAGTCTTATTCGCACAACGTAGATCCCAGACACGACTCTAGAACTCCGTAAAAGTAGGGTTAAAAGAATGGAAAGCGAGTTGCTAGTCCTATTAAACAGTGAAAAGTCACTTGATGAGAAAAGGCTCATGTACCAAGAGGCTTTGCAGAAATTTCTTCATGAGTACGAAGATTATTAGAATCCTACAGAGCTCCCCGTGGTTATTTGGCACAGCGCGAGTAGCGGTGAGCAGGGCGACACAGGACCTGGGCCCGACGTTAGAGATGACCAACAAAAGAAAAACGGAACGCAACACATCGGACATGTGTTAAAAAACAGTCTCCCACATACATTGAGGAATAAAGGCTTAAGTCTTTATAATCTATAGAGTGAGGACCCCATCATACAGTGGACCGATACAGGCGAGGTTATTGTTAAAGGAACAAGGGTACAAGGATCCAATATCGTTGATATTGTTCATGATCTGGGAAGAAAGTGGGACAGAACCTCACGAACAGGATGGAAGCATATTAAAGCAAGACTACAACAAATAAATATCCCCAAACATTGATAGGTAATCTGAATAGGTTAAAAGACTTGGATCACGTCTCGCATGTGTCACAACTGAGTACGCCATCGCCACCTGCAGCAGCGTCTCTGAAGAAGAGAAAGAAGAGAACAAACGGCCAACCTTATCCAAATGTCTCTAAAATACGCAAATGGCTAACATATTAAGTAAACGCTATTATGACATTTCTAACCCCGCCTCCTATGGTGGCGTTAATAGACTGTTCAGAAGTGTTTACAGAGTAGGGAAAAAAGATGTTGAGCGGGTTTTGCGGGAACAGGATGTTTATACACTACATACACCAGTGAGAGAAAGATTTAAAACGGCCAAGACAACAGCGCATTCGGTTGACTCTATTTGGCAAGCGGATTTAACAGACATGTAAAGATATTCAGTGCTTAATAACGGATACCGCTATATCCTATTCATAATAGATGTATTCTCTAGATATCTGTGGCTAATTCCCCTGAAAAATAAATCGCCTGAAACAGTTGCTAAAGCGACCAAAACGTTGATGTTAAAAGAAGAAAGGGTTTATGGCTATTTTTGTACGGATATGGGGAATGAATTTATAGGTCGCTCTTTTCAGAACATGCTGACAGAGTTTAATATCAGTTACTACACTAGCAGTTCTATACATAAGGCCTCTTTAGCTGAAAGAGTTCAACGTACCATAAAGGAACGCATGCATCGCTATTTTACATATAAAACACATACAGATATACAAACGTTCTCGGGTCATTGGCATCATCATACAACCGTTCACATCACCGTACGATTGGCATAACACTTAACGAAGTTTTAGAAAGGGGTGCGCTGCCAGAGGTGAGAAGAGATGGAGCACCGCTACCGCAGTCTAACCATTTCAAAATCAATGATTACACAGCTCAACAAAAAAAAATTTTTGTTTCGTTGCCAAAGAAATTCGTACGAATTTAGGGTATTTTGGGGTTGCTGAATTCCAAAATGAAAGTAGTTTTTCCGATTTGGCTCTAGTTCTTGAGATAATGAATACCCTCAATTATTAGGAAACGTAACCATAACGCGTGCATATGGGAAACTACCGGAACATTCTAGATGGTGAGACACGCGAATATTCTTAGTGTTTACTCCGCGATCTTTCTAGAATATTCCCCCTCCGTATATAAGTCATCGGCCACCCAACAGTTGGCAGTGGAGCGGTATCATGAGCACCAGATGCCTATTTGTGTTGATCTAAAGATGGTAAACTTCTTGCTTGGGCAGCAAAGTGGATATACGAAGTACCCTTGTTTCATCTGTTTATGGGATAGTAGGGCAAGGCAAGATCATTGGAAAAAAGTGACATGGCCTTCAAGAGAAAACATGATTGTAGGTGCAGCGAACATCATTAACGAGCCTTTGGTTGACAGGGAAAAAATCATCCTCCCACCACTTCATATCAAGCTGGGACTAATGAAACAATTTGTTAAGGCCTTGGACAAAGATGGCGATTGCTTCAAATACATTTGTAGATCGTTCCCTGGACTAAGTATGGAAAAACTAAAAGCTGGAATCTTTGATGGCCCTCAAATCCGTACACTTATCAAGGATTCTAATTTCACAAATTTATGAATGGTGTTGAAGCTTCTGCCTGGTGCAGTTATGTCTCAGTTGTCAAGAACTTCTTGGGTAACCACAAAGCAGACAATTATGAAGAACTGGTGCAAAACATGCTCACAAACTTTGAAAAGTTGGGTACTAATATGAGCATAAAGGTACACTTTCTCCATAGCCACTTACACAGATTTCCGGATAATCTTGGTGATTTTAGCGAGGAACAAGGGGAGAGGTTTCATCAAGATATCAAGGTGATGGAGGAAAGGTATCAAGGCAGATGGGACAGACACATGATGGCAGACTATTGCTGGAACCTCCAACGTGATTGTCCTGATAACCCACATAAAAGAGAATCGTACAAACAGAGATTTACTATACGTTAATTGTAATTATGCGAATCAGCTTACTGTGTTTACCTGTTATTATACCGAATAAAATGCCATTATGTATTTCATGTGTTTACTTTTTTATGATTTGAGACAATTCCAATGCGATTTGTAAGTAGGCTCCGCCTGAACATTAAATTTTTTGCATTTTTACGTGTTTCAATGGGGTACCAATTATCTCATAAATTAGAGCCAATCTAGCAAAACCGATGTCATATTCGGAATCAGCACCACAAAGTTACCCCAAAATCACTCTAATATGATTGGCAATAAAATGAGTGTTGACCAGTGTTATGTAAGGCTATCACGTTGGGGAAATAAATTCGCAGTGGGATTTGAGCAAGGATGGACACGTGAGAATTTTAAAGTTCGTGAGATGAGACCTAAAGGTCAGATAATGATGTATTACGTTGAAGATTTGAAAGGGGAAGAGATCGCTGGAGGATTTTACCGCAAGGAGTTGCAGAAAGTGACATTTAATTTAGGAAAAAGTGTGTTTAAAATTGAAAAAATTTTAGGCAGCAAAGGTTCAGGAAAGAGAAAAATGAACCTGGTGAAATGGCTGGGTTACCCAGAAAGCTTCAACACCTATATAAAAGCTGCTGCAATAATGTAGCTTAAATAGTATGTAAAATGGCGCCTAGCCACTTCTATGTCACACTCCTGTCCTTCTCTTCTCTCTTTGTACATCCTAAAACACCCTGGCCAACTTTGTGATAGAACTCCACGGACCCATTGAATGGGAGCGTGATTCATATGAGGTGGGTTTATGTGAACTCCAGTTAATCTCCAAATTTTTAACTGTTGAAAATGAACAAATCATATTTCTGATCCTTAGAAGAATCGATGTGTGCAAAAAATTAGACATAACCTTAGACGATACTATGCGATCAGTACTGTTCGGTGAGGTACAGTACTATGCACAAATGTTTTGCTAGGAATCGGCCATTATGTACAGCTATGGACATTGTGACGGGGTTAAACAAGAGTCTTCAAAAGTCGTACCTGACAAACGATTTACTTTTTGAAGTCATAAACATAGACACGCCTGCATGCACATTGAAGTTAAAATCAACGCTTCGTAGAAATATTAAAGATAAAGAGCTGTTCACAATTGTGGCCGAGGGCCGATATAGCGCAGCTCTCCAAAGAGATACCATTCACGAGCACAGCATGACTTGTCCAGCTTAGTATCAAATGAAGATGGAGAAATTGGGTGAAAGCTCTGCATCTCTAGACATGTGCTACATTTACAGCAATATCGTAGAACAACAATTTGTTGGGGAAACCCAGGCGCGCCTGCTGCGCATTACACACATCCCCAACCATAGAGGGAAAAGTTTGAGCATTACATATGACAAGCCCCATTATGTGAATGTTGCGACTAATCTATTAACCAACATCTCGATATATATAAGAACGATTGAGGGAAAAAATTTCCCATTCGGTGATGAGAGCTTAACAGTGAAACTACACTTTCGCCGTTTATAATGACCCGAAGGCCATTCACAGTCTATCGAGGAGTGATATACCAGCGTGGGAGTGGACTTGGGTCCATTTTTTATCTATACTACGCCCCGCTGTCCCACTGTTGAAGAAGGGTGGCAGGTACCTAGGGAGGAAGACGTTACCAACAGTTTTTAATGCGGCAGAAGACATAATTGGCGGAACTAAGCCTAAAGAAACTCTAAAAAATCATTTAAAACGTAGACGGGACGGAATCATCAAAGCAGCAAAGAGAAAGATGTGTGGCGGCGGAAAGAAGAGAGCTGCCAGGAAGAAGGGGTTACCATCTCGTTGCGCTGAACGTAAAAGGAAATAAAAAAGAAGTGCTCTAAGCATATGAAACCTATGGCTGATCATTTTTTTAACTGATATAAACTGAGAACACTACTCTCAAGAATCATAGGCTGATTAATACTTGTCAAGAGAGGTGGCACTATTTCTGACTCGTCATGGCGCGTTTCATCCATCCGTGTAGTTCACAATGCTGTAAATTGGAACTGTCCCTCTTTGATATGCCCCCCCACTCAGGTCTCTATTGAGCATAGCGACTTTATTTCAATTAACCCATTAAACACAATTAGTTCTCCCAGTGCCCCTATAGAATTAGTGATATCCAGCTCAGGCCTTTACTTTTTTGACCCGAGCTGCATGCACATGGACGCTAAACTGCGTATAGCCCATCTGTTGGAACGGATTGCAATGATAGTTACTAAGCGTACCCTGAAACCAACTTTTTACACTCATATTCAGCCAGTGTGAGGTGTATTTAAATCAGGTTAACATCTCGGCAGGAACGTGGTATCACCTACGAGCCTATCTGGAAAATGTCCTCAACTTTTCAAAAGAAGCGATGGACACCTTTTTAACCGCCGAGGGCTTTTATCAGACTAAAGCTGAAAATGGTAAAAAAGATAAATTTAAAAATTCTAAAAAAAAGATATACGAGTGTTTTGGACGTCTTCATACAGATTTCACATTCCAGGAAAAACTACTTATGAACCGGGTGGATATGAAGTTGAAGCTTACCCGCACGATTCCTGAGATCTGCATAAATCAAATCTGGTGTCTGATCAAGAAGAGGGAGCGAAACCCGTTGGGATTCACATCATGGAGGCGTATTTGCGTATACGCCGTGTGAAATTAAATTCGCCAAAACAAATAGATATTGAGAATGACTTAATACACGCCACAGTGAAATATCCAATTAACAGGGTACAGATCACACTATACACGGTGCCCGCCGGGTTGGCCTCGAAGCAACTAGAAAACGTTGCCCTTGGAGTCCTACCTAAAAGGATATTAATTGGAACACAGGACCACGCCTTGACGAATGGAAAATATAAAAAGAGTGCCTTTAAGTTCGAGAATTTTGGCCTTAAAAATATAACTCTATACGTAAATGGCGTTGCATTAGGGGGGAGTATGGATATGGATTATTCATCAGACGCTGTGTTCCCGCTTTGCGCGAGAGCATATAGTAATCTGGCACATATTGTAGGTGATTGTGATGAGCTTGGGAATGAGGTAACGCAAAAAGAATTCATGGATCAATTTAACCTTTATCATTTTGATGTTACGCCTGAATTATCTGCTAGTGTAAATACACACTTAAGTCCACAACAGAGTGGAAACATTTCAGTCAAGTTGGAATTTGCCAAGCCTATAGACGCGCCTATAAGTGTGCTAGCTTACCTCGAATCACAAGCACTAATAGAAGTTGATCGTTTTAGGAACGTGGTCACAGACTTTTAAAATGGACGCGAATACACTCCAGAGAGTAATGAAAAGTGACCAAATCACACGCTCAAAATTTATCGGTGTTTGCGAAGAATAAAATATTGAAATTGCCAACTTTGAGAAATTGGTACGGGATTTTCGTTAACACCGACATTGTGGGGGTGAGGGGATTCATTGGTTTGCAATCTATTTTAAAAATAGGGAAAGAATGTACTATTTTGACTCACTCGGCGCTCAGCCCTAGAATGATTCTGTGGTTGAACAGTTTATCGAGCAGATACATGTATCTGAGATTGTGTGGAACCCGTATCGCCTTTAAGGATATTATATTAACACGTGCGGCATGTACGCCCTCTCATTTCTCATACACATGTCACGTGGGAAGGGATTTATAAATTTTTAAAAATTATTCGATTTGTGCGACATTGAAATGAACGATAAAAAGGTATGCAAACAGATAAAAAAAGGTTCCCTTATGTTAGCACCCGCTGTATTGTGTAAAGGTGTATATTGCTTCACTGGTAATAGTCCAGGCAATCTAGAGCAAAAATAGCTTCAACCTGGGCAAAATTGCTTCAGAAGCTTTCTAAACTGTTTCCAGCTCAGGAACCATTGCAGAATAACATATCCAAAATCCGACAAAATTGGACCCAGGGAACACCCCCAAAAATGAAATTCAAAATGGCGGACTGGCAGTTTCCTACGAAATACAATAAATTTTAATTTCGCTTTGTAGAGAGAGTTATGACGTTTTTCTTGATCAGTAAAATGTTTTAAAACACATTTTCGTTTCTAAATTAACCTATATGACACTAAAAATTGTATTAGCGGCTAGTATTAAACTATGACGTCACGTAATGTAAATAAAATATACTGTATGGAGTGTATGTGAGAATGGACATTGCTACATCTTTATAAACTTATATTATATACAACTCTTTAATTCCTACTACCCACTATCAATCTGCGTATTTGTGCTTGTCATTTTCTTTAAAACTGTTATTATGTACTCCTTTTAAATACTGCAACACAGTTTATTAATTTGTGTTTTCTGTTTCAGACTGACTCGGTGTACGGCTGACTCGGTGTGCGTCCGCCTTCAAGAATGCAGACCCCTGAAGAGTTGTGCGTGATTTGTAAGGAGAAATTGGACAGCGGACAGGAAGTGGTTCACATCTCGCAAAAAGGAGCAGATGGCATAAATGCATCCAGCCGCAGCCGTGGAAGCGATGTTGTTGCAACAGTTGGAATAAGTGTTCACGTTGTATGTAGGAAAAGGTTTACGGATAAAAAGACCATTGAAATAAAGAAGCGACAGACCGCAGCCGAGGCAATACCAAGGAAAAGTGCTCGTTTTCATGAATACGCATTTTCCAGTGCTACTCACTGTTTGTTTTGTGATACCTTTGTGGACTTTTTTCCAAACACAAACCAAAATCAGAGCATGTCAAAATAAGAACTACAGAGTTCTCCGAAACCATAAAAAGGTGCTGTGAAAGCCGCTGCGATGAATGGTCGTTTAATGTAAAAGGCCGTCTGGAGTATTATCTTCGTGATCTTCCTGCTGCAGATTGTGTCTACCATCACACCTGCAGCGTAAATTTTCGAAGTGGAAAAAAACATTCCTCGCGCATACTCCTCCGACGATCATGATTCGAAGAAAGGGAGACCAACTAATGAAGAGCAACACCAAGCATTCCTTCAGACCTGTGCTTACCTGGAAGAGAATGATGATGAACAACTGCTGATTGGAGACCTAATTTCCAAAATGGAGGAATATCTTCAAGGAAGTCAGAGCTCTGTCTACGAACGCAGGCACATGAAGAGAAAGCTTTTAGAACGTTACGGAGACAAGATCATAATATCAGGTGAAAGTGGGAAGGCAGATGTAGTAACACTACGAGAGACAGCTAATGAAATTCTTATAGATTATCACAAAAAGTCGAAAGAATGTGATATAGATATAGAGCTACAGATGATTTACCTAGTAGAAGCTGCTGCAAAAATAATCAGAAGTGATATCAAGTCTGTCGACTCGCCTAGAAAAGATGTGTATCCATCTCCAAATGACATCACTGCAGAAAGTGCTCTTGATTACATTCCCAACAGTCTGAAATTGCTATTATCAAAAGCATTTGCGGGACAGGATGCTTCAAGAAAAATAGGTGCAATTGGGCAGAGCATTATGCAAGCAACCCGTCCTAGAGGATTACTATGTCCACAACAGATCGGTTTGTCGGTTCAGCTACACCACAACTTTAGGTCAAGGTACCTTATTGACGTTCTCCATCAGCTGGGTTACTGTTCGTCGTATGCAGAAGTAACAAGATTCGAAAGAAACGCGGCGCTGGCAAGTGGGTCTGGCTCTTTTACTGTTGATGAAAACACTGCAGTCCTTCTAGCAGCAGATAACGTCGATCATGATGTCTGCACTTTGGATGGGAAGAATACCTTTCATGGAATGGGTATGATTGCCGCAATAACTCCGAAGATCAAGATCCACCCTTCTATTCACAGGCGTAATGTTGGTGACAATGACATTAAGAAGATTGCAACCATTGACATTAGGGAATATAGACACGCGAGAAGCATGTTGAGGGACATCTCATTCCGCGAACTTCCAGTACCCACTGCCACCATAAGTCGACTTAGTCTTCTCTGGCAGATATCTTCAGCAGAAAGATCAGGTCCAAGTTGGTCCGGAACAATGCAGGCAATTCACGGTGGATCAAGTGTCTCACATCCAGGTGTGGCGTCGATCACGTTCCTTCCCATCATAGATATGTCGCCAACTGACATGACCTGCATATTTTCGACATTACTATATTTGAGCAAGATAGCACGCGATCAAAAAGTCCCATGCATTATTACCTTTGATCAGCCTTTGTTCTGGAAAGCTTCCCAAATCATCAATGAACAGAGAGACCTGCAGGACATTGTTTTAATGCTGGGATCATTTCACACTCTGATGAATCTTTTGGGAGCAGTCGGTACTCTTATGAATGGTTCAGGATTGTCTGAAGTACTTCAAGAAATATACGGACCAAATGCCGTGCAACACATGATGTCTGGAAAAGCTGTTTCAAGAGCGATACGTGGTCATATGATAGTAGATGCAGCTCTTAGTACCTTACTAGTCGCAGACGTTTTCCCTCGTAATGAAGATGGAACTCCTCATGACCTCCATAAGGAAGCTTGTGACCTGCTCGACGATGTTATGACGCCAAACAATCAGTTGAGGATGTGGAATCTTCGAATGCATTGTCTCAGATTGCTACCACTTTGGATGCGAAGAAAACTGACCTACAATCTACTTCGCAAAGAAGTCAACTCTGGTTGGAATATCAGCGAATGATCAACATTGCACGTTCCTTGATAACAGCAGACAGAACCGGCTCGTGGGATTTGCACTTGCAAGCTATGCTGGAACCATCCCCATAATTGCAGCAGCCGGACATCACAATTACCTGAAATCGATATACCTGTACCTGCAGAAAATGTTAAGTTTGCCTTCTGAAAATCCAGCCGTTAACAAAATGTTCCAGGAAGGTAAGTTTGTGGTAAGAAGAAGCGACAGATTATGGGCCGGACTCGGCACAGACCTGGTGATAGAACAAGTACTAATGCGTTCCCTGAAAAGCAGAGGCGGACTGACACGCGGAAGTGGATTTACAGACATCCAAAGGACAACGTGGCTCTTTTCTATGCCTCTGTGTTCCACTTATAACTTAGCAATGCAGGAATACACCAGAGTTTGGTTGGAAAGTAGTGAACAGCACAAGGAAATGAGGGGAAGTAGACAAATCAGGGACAGTAATGACATGAAGAAAGTACTTGAACGTCTGGAATCCTTATCCCCATTCCATTCTACCTCGGGTCTCTGCAACATTGTAACAGGGCTAACTGCTGATCCTGGAGTTAACGTTCATCAATTGCATTCAATCGGTACGAACATTGTCGTAAAAATGATTGGGAAACAAGCCTTTACATATTCTGCCAAAAGATCTGACAAAGTGAAAACACTAGGATCTGCTTCTGCCGTTGTGATCACTGATGCTTCAGATATAGAAGTAGATCCTGCACTACTGTTTCAGAGAATGATGACTGTTGCCACTGGCGGAGACATGAATCTTGAAGATGTCATGTGTTACGAACTGTGTGCATATCCTCCTGCACTGTTCGAATCACGAAGTATCTTGAAGAAACCCGATAAGTCTCAGCTAGCTCATACAATAATCAAATACTGTACACTGACACTTTACGCATGGAAGAAGTTCAAGAAATTCAGTGCACAGACCAGTACGTATTGGATGGTGGATCTCTACTACATCGTGTTTCCTGGCGTCAAGATGAAACATATGACAGCATCGCCAACTCATATGCCGATTTCACTCTGAAAACATATGGAAAAGCAATCATTGTTTTTGATGGCTACAGCAGCTCTCCTACGATCAAGGACATGACCCACAGAAGACGCAGCACCAAGACAAGCAGAAATGTGAATCTCAGTCCAAGCATGAAGTTTGTTGGCCAGAAGGAACACTTCTTGGCTAATGAAAACAACAAGCAAGCATTTATTTCCCTCGTAGGTGAGATGTTGAAGAAGCACGGGTGTACTGTTCACAACGCAGATGGGGATGCTGATGTGGACATCGTTCGTGCAGCAGTTTCCTCATCAGAAAATGCAACTACAACAGTAATAGGGGAAGACACCGACTTGCTGATTCTCATTCTGTACCATGCCAAGGACAGTGGTTTCAAGTTGTACTATCGCAGCGATATAAGACGGGGACCATCTCCTAATCCTGTGTATGATATTCTCAGCATTCAATCATTGTTAGGCAATGACATCTGCAAGTATCTCCTGTTTGTGCATGCTTTCACGGGCTGTGATAGCACATCCAGAATTTTTTCGATCGGTAAAGCCAAAGCATTCGACACACTGATGAAGGTGGCTGAACTCCGTTCAGTTGCAAATACATTCTGTTCTGATTGTTGCCAACACTCTGACATTGAAGCCGCTGGAAGAAAGGCAATGCTTCTGTTGTATGGCTGCAAAACACTTGAATCCACTAACGCACTACGTCATTGAATGTTAGTTGAAAAGGTAGCTACAGCTAAATCTTTTGTTACACCCGAACGTTTGCCACCTACCGATGCGTCCACAAAGTACCACAGCTTTCGCACATACTTTCAAATACTAATCTGGAAGTCTACAGAAGAGAAGATCGATGCAGAACAGTGGGGTTGGTATGTAAAGAATAATTCCTACTACCCTACAGCCTGCGACAAGCCACCAGCTCCAAATTATCTACTCAACATGATCCGCTGCCTGCAAGACGAAATGTGCTACTTCAAGATGTGGATGCAAGCGTAATGGAATGCCCTGTTCAGCCGCTTGTGGCGAGTGCCAAATCAGTGGTTGCGATAACAACCCAAGTACCGGTAATCTATCCGATGATAGTGATGAAGAGGATTAATTTCTGTATGTTTGTGACCAGGTATCACTTCTTCTGTAATGAACATAACTTGAAACTGGGAAAAAAATAATTGTTGTATTATTGATTATAAAAATCTGTAAAAAGCTATATAACATTATATTTGCGTAATAACTGGTTGTGTTGTATATTGTTGAATTATTTAAAACATTACAACTGAAAGAAAAAGCATCAAATGTATCTCTATAAATAAAAGCGTAAATTATATATATTTTTTTTTTCGTAGGAAACATCCAGTCCGCCATTTTGAATTTCATTTTTGGGGGTGTTCCCGGGGTCCAATTTTGTCGTATTTTGGATATGTTATTCGGCAATGGTTCCTGAGCTGGAAACAGTTTAGAAAGCTTCTGAAGCAATTTTGCCCAGGTCTAACTACAAATTGCCTGGACTATAATAAGGTGGATTGAAGGGTGATAAAAAAGAATATGAGAATTAAAAAATTTTCAATTCATCCTAAGTATCCCATTTTTCCCCCCAAAAAAATGGCCGCCAGCCAGTCATTATACGCTTCATAACTCGAAAAGTATTCTTTTTACAAAAAGGTTTGCTGAAGCAAAAATTGTTTATTTCACATTTCCTACCTCATATAAATGTTTCAGATGTTTAATGAAAATTTTATTTTTCAGATTTTTGTTGGATTTGGAATTGGTAATTTCTGATAATTAGTAACAAAGGTGGCTTCTGCTTCAAATATTAGAGCTACAAGGAGTCAATCAAAACCACATTTTATATTTGGAACCGCACAAGAGCTTCCTCTTACAACATTGCCAACAAATAAACTGGTGGGCCAATACCATATTCTTTTAAAAGAAACCACTTCAGTGACTTCACATAACTCTGATATTTTCAACAAAATTTATGAAGATATACTCTGTATTTGGAGAAAAGCTTCAATTCCTGCAATACATGACAAATCAGTTTATATCAAATTAAAGCGGTTCATCGGCAAAGCAAACGATCTTAGTAGATCAAAAAGTAGTGTCAAAATGAGAGAAAATTTTAATGACACCTTGGAAGAATTATTCGATATCAGTGCCTGTAAATGCCCTTTTATCTCCCATCAAAACTTTGGCTGTCGTGAGAGCTGCGAAGATGTTCACATACGATGCACCTGTCGAAGAGAACTGAATGTACCAAAAGAAGAGCTTCCGTTTTTACAGGATCAGCGATCGACGCGTACAATGAAAATAGGGGGCGAAGCAGTGATGTAGTCGAGACCACCAAGTCCGAGACTGAGACCGAGACCGAGACCTGATCCTGTGAGACCAAGATCGAGACCGAGATCAAAGGTTCGAGATCGAGATCTACCTTCCGAGATCGAGACCCTTAAAATTCGAGACCGAGATCGAGACCAAGCTCATGCCTTTTCAATTTGTTTTACACTACTATGGAAATTAGACTATGTTAAGTATATTAATAAACTAATAACTACTTTCTCAGATGTAGTGTGTTGAATGCAAAAGGTGTAGCCTATAAATTAACAAATGAATATATATATACGTACTTTTTATTTATTTACTTCTTTTATATCTGTTACAGAAGGTCTAATGAACGTACCCCCTACCCAGTTTGACTTGTGCATTTATTTAAAGCATGATAGGTGCTCATTACACTTAAGGAACATCAGCATGCTCAGAAGATCTGCTGAAGGTCGACTTCTGTGGGGCCTCATTATTATGCCTCCATGGCTAAATACACGCTCAATTGGAGCACTAGAGGCAGGCACTGTTAAAACAGTCATGGCAATATTGGCCAGTGATGGGAATGTATCCCTTTTCTGGTGCCAAAACTTTATTGGAGAGCAGTTGTCTAAAATATGAGATTCATCGATCTCTAAGAGGTACCGCTGCAACTGTTTCCTGCGGTTCAAAATCTTCCGAGTTTCAACGTTCTTCTGCTTGGACCGATAGCTTTGATATTTTGCTTGACTCTGTTTTATTTCGTCATCGCTGCTGTGAGAATGAGCGCTTAAGGGGAGGTGTGGCGTGATAAAAGTTCCGCCGTGACATCATTGATGACGTCATTTTTTAACATTTACAATTGGCAATTGCGATTTGTTCTACGAATCGGTATATTGTAAATGGTTCTAGGACAGTTCATACCAGGACAGCTCATACCAGGACAACTTATACCCAGACAACTCATACCCGGACAACTCATACCTAGGACAACTCATACCTAGGACAACTCATACCTAGGACCAGAAAAAAAAATGAAAAATTAATGAAAACATTTTTGTAAAATTAAAAATTAAATTTAAACATCTAGAATTCATACAAGTTATTAATGAAAAAATTTTGAAATGAAAACATTTATTTTTAAAATTAATGAAAACATTTATTTTGTAAAATTATATATATATATATATATATAATAATATATATATATATATATATATATATATATATATATATATATATAATATATACATATATAATATATATATATATATATACACCCGGTTGGGTTCATTGAATGCCCAGTTAGGTCAACTGTACGCCCTTGACGATTAGTTAGGTTTAGTCGTGATATTTTTTCGTTAAAACTAACGAAAATATCACGACTAAACCTAACCAATCGTCAAGGGCGTACAGTTGACCTAACCGGGCATTCAAATTTTATCCTATGTAAATAATGGTTCTCTATTTATTATATGTTTGCAATAAATAATAAATTTGTTGTTATTGTTTTCTTATCTTATTTTGGTTAATTTGCAGAGTTTAAACTTTCGGGGTGGATATATAGATGAAAAGATCAACATTGGGGTGGTAATTGTTGAAGAGAGTATGAGTTGTCCTAGGTATGAGTTGTCCTAGGTATGAGTTGTCCGGGTTTGAGTTGTCCGGTATAAGTTGTCCGGGTATGTGTTGTCCTGGTATGAGCTGTCCGGTCACGATTGTAAATATGTGATGTGAAGGGTTGTCGAGTTATTCTATGCTTTATTAAATCTATCGGTACTGTTTTCTTTATGCTGTATTTCTTGCATTATTTTTGTGTGAAGCATTTTATTTTTTCAAATACATATTGGATGGGAGGATAATCGTGTTTATCACGCCACAGAGGTTGACATGCCGTTTGGCAACACTAAGTGGCCTTATAATATATACTTATATATATAATATATATAATTCTCTATTTAGTGTTTCCATTTTCAATAAAATTAATCTGACGGGGGCGGGGGAGGCAAATTTTTTTGTAGCGCTAACCTAAAAGAATCCAGACCCACACACCCCCGCAAGACAAACGTGGCAATTCAAAACAGGGTGACTGATTAGTGAATACCTAGAGTCCCTTACTTTTACAAACTTTCATAAACATTCTGAATTGTGTCTGTTCAACCAAGCCACCATCATGAGTATGCCAATAACATGTATTTTTCATTATGGTCTCGAGAGGTCTCGAAAGGTCTCGGGGAGAAAAACCGAGACCGCGTCTGTCGAGACCGAGATCGAGACAGAGATCTAAATAGCGGAGACCGAGATCGAGATCGAGATCTGCAAATTGGGTCTCGAGATCGGTCTCGAGACCGAGACCGATCTCGAGACCTACATCACTGGGGCGAAGAATCAAAAAATGCAGTCTAGGAAATTTCGGACAGAAGAAGGAATGGTTAAAAGAAAAAGAGAAATGAAGGACTCTCATATTTTAACCGAAATAAAGTGTTTTACAGATGTAGAGAGTACTTCCACACAATATGAATTAGACCCACATCAGAGTGAATCAGACTATGAGTCAGTTGCCATACAAGGTCAAATGAGACTTCCATTGCCTACTGTAGAGATGGAAGCTGATAGATTTGGAATTTCAGATCGAGCAGCAGCTGCTTTCGCTTCAGCTGCTTTAGTTGATTATGGAGCAACCAATAAAGAAGATAGTACGCGTTTGATTGACAAGAACCAAATCCGACGGGAAAGAGAGAAAATGAGAAAAGTTTGGTGATGGAGAATAAAGCTAATCCTGCTGTCATATCTGCTATATTTTTTGACGGAAGAAAGACTTTGGTGAAGGTGAAGAAAGGAAACAAATGGTACGGAGACTCCACTAGAGAGGAACACTATGTTTAGATGTCTGAGCCAGGAAATGAATATTTAACCCATGTAGTTCCTTCTTCTGGTAAAGCTCAAGATATAGCTGATAGTTTGTTCTCCTTCTTTCAAGAGTCAGCTATTAATGAGAGCATTCGTCTCATAGGATGCGACAGTACAAATACTAACACAGGTGCCAAGGGTGGGATCATCCACCTCATAGAAGAAAAACTAAAGAAACCGTTACAATGGAGCATTTGTATGCTGCATTCAAATGAACTTCCCCTTCGACATTTATTTGAACATTTTGATGGTAAAACAAAAGGTCCAACACGTTTCACTGGAAAAATCGGAGTAGCACTGAAAGAATGTGAAAAAATGTCTGCAGTCAATTTCAAACCAATTAGAAAAGGCATTGATTTAACACACATATCAGAAGAGGTTATCGATGATCTTAGCCAAGATCAACAGTATTTGTACAAAAT
>JAJOZX010008212.1:0-32500 GCA_023014485.1 Bathynomus jamesi | reverse complement strand
GGGCGCGTAACCGTCGATTGTAGCCCATATGCCTAACGGAAGGGATTAATTTTGTGGCATTCTTCAGCCGGTTTTCAATCCACCTACCTACTTCCCCACCAATACCCAACACGCGCACTTTAGCCATTAGCCGGCGGTGAGGTACCTTACCAAAGGCTTTCTAATCAATCGCCCTACTCTTATCATACTCACTCAACATGACGTGGAAAAACTCGAGCATGTTGGTGAGACACGACCTATTCCGTCTAAACCCATGTTGGAGTCCCGAAGTAGCTTGTAGGAATCCAAATGGTCAACAATCATACCCGCTATTATCCCCTCTAATTATCTACCTACAACTGAAGTGAAATGGTGCTATTTATAGAGGTTCCAAAGCCTCTCTTCCCACGCATGAGGTAGCAGTTGGGTCTTAATCGTAAGCGTAGAGAAAAAGAGTTACTACTAAAAGTTTTTTTTTTTCTGCAGTCAGAGGAGAACATCATTAACCTAAGCTAAAAGGACAGAGTAGGGATGGGAAGGGGTCCTAGTAACCCACGGGACAGGTTTGTACAACAGACTTCACCCGCCCTCCCGAAAGAGAGAGAACCTAAAGGAATTGGCAGCCAATTTCTCTAGAATCCCACGACTCGGGACCGGAGGGCTGTCACACCCCAAGTATAAAGTTTACTACACCCAGAAGGAACGTGCATAACCTTTATACCCCATGCGGAGAGAGAGAGAGAGAGAGAGAGTTAAAGGAGTTACAAGGAAAAGAAGTACCTCAAAAGGCCTTGCGGCCCATACCGAGGAGGTACCAATGGCAACGGGTGCCACAGAAAATTTTGTACACACTCAAATAGTGTGCAAGATTTGGTCTAACTTTTTCTTGAACTAATCCACAGAGGAACTGTTCACAACTTCTGAAGGTAACCTGTTCCACGTGTCACAGATCTTATATGTAAAGTAATTCCCACACACACTAGTCCTAAACCGTTTCAAATCCAACTTCCAACCATTGTTGCGAGTTGGGTTATCATTTAAACTAAACATACTTCTAAAATCGACATCGTTGAACCCGCGTAAGAGCTTGAAAACCTCGATCAGTTGACCGCGCAGCCTCCGAGTTTCAAGCGAAAACAAGTTCAGGGCGCGTAACCGTCGATTGTAGCCCATATGCCTAACGGAAGGGATTAACTTTGTGGCCCTCGCCTGCACTCGCTCCAGCCTCTCAATATCTTTCCTGAGGGTGGGCGACCAGAACTGCACAGCATACTCCAGGTGCGGCCGAACAAGGGAATTGTACAGTGAGAGCACAATCTCCTTGTTCCGAAACTGAAATTGCCTCCTGATATAACCCAATAGTTTCTGGGCTTTCTTTTCCACCTCTACACACTGTTTCGTAAACTTAAGGTCGCTGCTAATTAGCACACCCAAGTCCTTTTCTAAATCAGTCACCTCGATATTACTACCCAACATCGAGTAGACCGACTTGGGATTGGCGTAGCCAATGTGCATCACTTTGCATTTACCCAAGTTAAACGGCATTTGCCATTTTTCGGACCACTCTCCTATCCTACCTAGGTCCGCACGCAGTTCCTCGATCGCTTCGGGCGTCCCAACATTGGCCCCAAGCTTGGTGTCATCAGCGAATTTGGCGATCCGACTGACGATGCCACCGTCGATATCATTTATGTAAATGATAAAAAACAGTGCCCCCAAAACGGAACCCTGAGGAACCCCACTAGTGACCGAGGCCCAACCCGAAATAACCCATTTAATTACCACCCTCTGCCGACTATTCCTCAGCCAGTTTTCATTCCACCTACCTATTTCCCCACCGATACCCAGCGCGCGCACTTTCGCCATTAGCCGGCGGTGAGGTACCTTATCAAAGGCTTTCTGAAAGTTGAGATAAAGTATATCAATCGCCCTACTCTTATCGTACTCACTCAACTTGACGTGGAAAAACTCGAGCAAGTTGGTGAGACACGACCTATGCCGTCTAAACCCATGTTGGGAGTCCCCAAGCAGCTTGCAGGAATCCAAATTGTCAACGATCCTATCAGCTATTATCCCTTCTAATAATTTACCTACAACTGAAGTGAGACTAATGGGACGATAGTTCCCTGGACTTTCGTGATCCCCTTTCTTAAAGATAGGGGTCACGTTGGCTTCCCTCCAGTCACCAGGCACCTGGCCCATCTCCAACGATTTGTTGAAGACTGTAGCCAGGTGGGGAGCCACCTGGTCGCGCACTTCTCGCAACACTCTGGGGAGAAACTGGTCTGGCCCAGGAGCCTTAAACGCGCTCAGTTTGTCTATTCTATCGGCAACGACTGTCGCGGTACATCTAACACTATCCAGGCCAGCACCTTCGTACCTCACGCCTGGCTCGGGGATGACGGGTATCCTCCCTGGTGAACACTCCCGCAAATTACTCATTAAGCACATTAGCGATGTCCGCGTCGGAGGTCCGCAGAACGCCGCTTCCGTCCTTTAACGGACCTATTATGCTTCTAATTTGCTTTCTACTATTAACATAACTGAAGAACTCCTTAGGGTTCCCCTTACAGAGGCTTGCCACCCGTAGTTCTTCGTTACGTTTTGCTAGCCTAACCTTCGCCTTCACTTCCCTACACAGGCGGACATACGCTTCAGTGTTCTCGTGGGAACGATTGGCCTTCGCCCTCCTATACGCTACTTTCCTATTTCGGATAGCCGAAGCGATGTCACGATTGAACCACTTAGGCTGCGTTGAAGCAGGGGTGACTGGTTTTGAGGGTATGGCAGCAGACTGCAGCACCATAAACTCGTCCCGGAATGCACTCCACACTCCCTCAACATCGCCGCCAACCTCTAACTCCATCTCTCCTACGCTATCCCTGAGACTAACAAAGTTCGCCCGCCGGAGACCGAGCTTACTGCCTCTCGAGTTACTACGCTTCACCCGAGGGACGCACACACGGAACCTAATAAGACCGTGATCACTCCCGCCCAATGATTCGTCAACGGTGAGGCCAGTGACGAGGTTGTCTTCGGTCGTGAACACTAAGTCTAGAACGCTTTCGCCTCGTGTAGGCTCGTTGACCCACTGAGTGAGGAAGTTCTCATCAGCAAAGTCAACTAGCCTCCTCCCTTCAGAATCGGCAGTCCTGTTTTCCCACTTTATGCCGCGACAGTTGAAGTCTCCTAAAACTACACACACCCTATCCCCTAGCAGGCTACTGAGTTCGGTGTACAGGGCTGTATCCTCCTCGAGGAGGAGATGCGGAGGTCTGTACACCAAGATTAACCTATAGCTCGTCCCTCCCACATTCAGATCGACGCCAAGCAGCTCCCGTTCCGACCGGAACTGGCAGTCAACCCGACTCAACGTGTCTCTGACGTATATTAGTACCCCACCCCTCTCCCCACGGGTGCGGTCTTTGCGAAACATTCTATACCCGTGGAATTTCGAACTCCCCAACGTAGTCCCTACGATCAGTATGAATCCAGGACTTGGTGATAGCAACGATATCCTGGTATTCTGATGCTAAGAGCGCCCGTAGCTCGCCAAACTTGTTCCTGATCGACCTAGCATTAAAAAGCATTGCACGGAGGGAGCCTCCCCTATTCTGACCGCCCCCTAGCACGACCCGTTTTCCGAACAGCCAGGGCTGTCGGGAGTTGAAGAGCCCCTCACTAACGAGGGGACAATCTCCGCAGGAGCCTGAGCCCCCTCCAACGTGGAAGGAGTGTCACCCACCTGTACCTGGACGCACCCTTCAGTTGAAGGTACGTCCGCCACCGGCTCATCATCAT
This sequence comes from Bathynomus jamesi, assembly GCA_023014485.1. Taxonomy (NCBI): domain Eukaryota; kingdom Metazoa; phylum Arthropoda; class Malacostraca; order Isopoda; family Cirolanidae; genus Bathynomus; species Bathynomus jamesi. The sequence goes on along the minus strand of JAJOZX010008212.1, from coordinate 28,720 downwards.
CCCTCCCCGGTGGGGGCCCATCATCTCTCCACGGACTCGACCTCACCATACGGTATAGGTGCCGGTCAAGCAGAGTGCCTAGCACACCTTTACCCCTGACATTGAGGTGGACACCATCCCTCTGATACAGACAGAGGGAGAGTTACAAGGAGTTACAAGGAAAAGAAGTACCTCAAAAGGCCTTGCGGCCCATACCGAGGAGGTACCAATGAAAACAAGGGGAAAATTTTCTACACACTTAAATAGTGTGCAGGATTTGGTCTAACCTTTTCTTGAAATGATCCACAGAGGAACTGTTCACAACTTCTGAAGGTAACCTATTCCACGTGTCACAGATCTTATAGGTAAAGTAATTCCCATACACACTAGTCCTAAACCGTTTCAAATCCAACTTCCAACCATTGTTACGAGTTGGGTTATCATTTAAACTAAACATGCTTCTAAAATCGACATCTTTGAACCCGCGTCACGTAAGTGTCGATTGTAGCCCATATGCCTAACGGAAGGGATTAACTTTGTGGCATTCTTCAGCCGGTTTTCAATCCACCTACCTACATCCCCACCAATACCCAGCGCGCACACTTTGGCCATTAGCCGGCGGTGAGGTACCTTATCAAAGGCTTTCTAATCAATCGCCCTACTCTTATCATACTCACTCAACATGACGGGGAAAAACTAGAGCATGTTGGTGAGACACGACCTATGCCGTCTAAACCCATGTTGGAGTCCCCAAGTAGCTTGTAGGAATCCAAATGGTCAACAATCCTTCCCGCTATTATCGCCTCTAATTATTTACCTACAACTGAAGTGAAATGGTGTTATTTATAGAGGTTCCAAAGCCTCTCTTCCCACGCATGAGGTATCAGTAGGGTCCTAATCGTAAGAGTAGAGAAAACGAGTTAATACTAAAAGTTTTTTTTTTTTTTCCTGCAGTCAGAGGAGAACATCATTAACCTAAGCTAAAATGACAGAGTAGGGATGGGAAGGGGTCCTAGTAAACCACGGGAGAGGTTTGTACAACAGACTTCACCCGCCCTCCCGAAAGAGAGAGAACCTAAAGGAATTGGCAGCCAATTTCTCTAGAATTCCACGACTCGGGACCGGAGGGCTGTCACACCCCAAGTATAAAGTTTACAACACCCAGAAGGAACGTGCATAACCTTTATACCCCCTACAGAGCGAGAGAGAGAGAGAGAGAGAGAGAGAGAGAGTTACAAGGAGTTACAAGGACAAGAGGAAGCCTCAAAGACCTTTCGGTCCACTCTGTGAGGTTCCTGTTATTAAAAGTTTATTTTTCTTTCAACTAACCTAGCAGTAGTAGAAAACTGGATGGAAAAGTAGAAGGCTCTCTCCCCACCCTACGCTCCTTCCACGCCAGGGGCAGGTACGGAAAAAGGTTGAAGAAAATACCTTGACCCTGGAAAAGTAGCCAAGGAAATTTTACAGGAAAGTGGAGAATGGTGTCCGGACAACTGCCCCTAATTAGGCCTGTTCAAAAATCAACTTTTTCTTATTTTCATAGGTTTCTGTACATTTTCCCATGCTTTTTGACCTGAAAAAGCACAAAATCACAACTATTTTGACCTAGGATGTAGGGAAGCATTGCCGCATGGAGCTTTAAATTTTCTGCCTTGAAATCGGCCAAAGCGCCAATTCCGGGGTCCCTTGAATTAAGTTTTGCACTTTAACTTTTGATCTAAACAAGATAGAGCAACAAATTAGGTATCAAATGAAAGAGCATAAAATTAATAAATAATAATAATAATAATAATAATGATAATAATAATAATAATAAATAAATAATAATTAATAATAATAATAAATAAATAATAATTAATAATAATAATAATAATAATAATAATTACACTAAAGAACACAACTTTTGGTGACTTAGATGTTAGACCTGTTTCTGGGTATATTGAGGTCGCTGATTCTAAAAATGACATTAGTTTTTCTCCATCAGCTCTGCTTATCAAGATATGATATATATCTATATATATTTCTATATAATGTATATAATTTATATAATTACTGACTGGCAATCACTGTTGTTGTCAATTGAATACAAAAGTATGATGAATGCCAGCAAAAATAGTGTATTAACATCAAACAAGCATAAGGTACGAAAAATATTTCTTAAATTCAAACAAGCTTGAGACACGAACGGCAAAAAAAGTTCTTTCATTGAGACATCTCACATAAACCGCGTTTCTGAGATTTCTTGCGATGAGATGTGCCAGGACATTCGCGTTGGATGCTCCGGCAGTAATCTGCCATCATGTGAGTATCCCATCGTCCGCGGTACCGTTCTTCCATGGTCCTTAGTTCTTGGTGAAATAGTTCACCCTGTTCCTAGCTTAGATCACCGAGGTTATCTGGGAAACGATCCAAATGACTGTGGAGGTAATGCAGTTTGATGCTCATTTTACAGCCAAGTTTACAAAAAGAAGAGAGCATATTCTCCACTAGTTCACCGTAGTTATCGGCCTTATAGTTCCCAAGGAAATTCTTCACAACCATACTAAACGATGACCACGCACGTGCCTCAATGTTGTCCATTGAATCTTGGAAACGTGGGTCTTTCATGAGTTCCCGGATTTGCGGTCCATCTAAAATACCTGCCTTCAGCTTTTCCATGCTCAGCGCAGGAAATTTTCTACATATGTAGCCAAAACACGTCCCATCTCTGTTCAAAGCCTTTATAAATTGTTTCATCAAACCTAGTTTGATGTGCAGTGGTGGCAATATGATCCTTTCTCTGTCAACCAAAGCTTCTTTGATGATATTTTTTTCTCCAACCACCATGTTTTCTCTCAGAGGCCAGTCTTCTCACCCAGTGTTCATCTTTAGCTCTACTGTCCCAGAGACATATAAAGCACGGGTACTTGGTGTACCCGCTCTGCTGGCCCAGGAGAAAATTCACCATCTTCAGATCCACACAGATCACCCATTGGTGGTCTCGGTATGATATCTTTTCTAGGACTAGGGCGACTGTCCCGTGCTCTTCTCTCATACCGACTGAGTGACCAATTGGGATTGATCTGTATCTGTTGCCGTTGTGTAGAAGAACACATTTAAGGCTCCGTTTGGAGCTATCTATGAATAACCGCCATTCACTTGGTGTGTATTCCGATATGCCCATTTTCATCAGCAACCCGCGCACATTGTTGCAGAAAACTAAATCGTTCTCTTTTGAGAAGAAGTGCAGTAAATCCTTTTCTCTGTCGCGATATAACGTGATTTTGGTTCCTGGCAGCAGTAAATTTTTTTCTCCCAGCCTGGAAGCTAACAATTCAGACGATTTCTTCGAAAGACTTAAGTCCCTTATGAGGTCGTTTAATTCGTGTTGACTAAAACCTTCTGCAACTGATGACGGTCCTTCGAAATCACTGTCATTTTGCCCACATATGCTTTCTTTGTCAGTAGCAGATTCATCATCTTCTTGAGGGAGCTCTGGAAGATGGCTGAATGATGGGACAGGTATCTCATCTGAATGTGAAACAGGCCGTCTAGCTGAGTCTATGTCAGGATACGTCCATTTACTCCGGTTACGTCCATTGATGCCCTTTATATTCACCAAACAAAAGTAACAGTCATCACTGTGGTTTCTCTGTTCTCTCCATACCATTGGTATACCAAATTTCAGGCACCTCCTCTTTCCGTTGGTCCATTGCCGCAGATGCTCCGTACACGTTTTACACACAACATGAGGAGCCCATGGCTTATCTTGGTCCCCTAGTTGTACTTTGAAATAGGCAAAATAAGCTTTTTTCACAAAGTCAGTAATAGTTTTTCTCTGTTCAATGAACGTGTACTCTCAGCAGATAAAACAAAACACATCTGGATGATTTAAACACTTTCTTCGTGATGAAGCCATGTCAACACCTGTAACAGGAAAGAATTCACGTTAGTACATGTACAATACACATGCAAAACAGCAACATCAGCAAAATCATAGCTACAATTTAATTATACAGATGCATTTAGATTTACGAGCAACTCATAATACCGTTCCAGAAGGGTAATAAAGTAGGTAATGACGTATGCAATATCTCAAAAACTAGAGCTGCTAGAACAAAATGGATGATATTTTCTGAATCAGTGGAATATAAATATCCAGAATAAGGTCTAAAATCTCAGGCACCAAGAACAATTTTTTTTTTTGTTCCCCAGTGTTATCTATCATTTTTCAGGAAACAACAGAAACTCAATCAGAATCTAGAAAACCATTTACAAGTTACAACTTCACAATGGCATTAAGCAAGGAGCTGAGGGAGCTCCGTGGGCGCACAGTTGATATCTCAGAACCTCCACGTACTGTCCACAGGCAGGTGTCAACTTGGCCATCTACCAGATCTTTCACTGAAACTTTCCTGGTTGGATACCCTTCAGCTTTTATCAGTGGTTCCCAGCTTCCCACCAACAGACAGGCGTTCCAGTATTTCCTTAATCTTCAGAATTTACCAGAAAATGCAGGGAGGTCAATTAGCCCTGTTCAAAAATCAACGTTTTCTTATTTTCATAGGTTTCTGTACTTTTTCCCATGCTTTTTGACCTGAAAAGGCGAAAATCACAACCATTTTGACCTAGATTGTTGGGAAGCATTGCCGCATGGAGTTTTAAGTTTTCTGCCTTGAAATCGGCCAAAAGCACCAGTTCCGGGGTCCCTTGAATCATGTTTTGCACTATAACATTTATCTAAACAAGATAGAGCAACAAAATAGGCACCAAATTAAAGTGTTTTTAATTCTCTTTCTAGCTTATACAATTATGATAGTCTTGGAACAAGAAATGGCACATTGGTACATACAAAGATTTCAGAAATATCACAAAATTCGTTTTCTCACACTCAAGGCAGACAAGGCGCCTTATTCATGACACAAATTTGAGATTAACATTTTGTCACAAGTCTAATCGATCAAGAAGTGAAAGCATTACATGATGATTAATTTCATAATGACATTTACACAGTCAGTTGTTGAGCGTTTGTTTTGAAGCTGTCAAAGCGGCGTCTGTTGAACTCCACAGCTTGAAGGAGGTAGTCCCTTTGCTTGGCATCTGTTGTTATGACATTTGCAAAGTCGCTCATCATCTTGACACCACGTTCAGCAATGTCATTCACCGCTTTCAGATTCTTAACATAGTCCAACGCTTTTCTGTAGTCCTCATTCTGTGGCCAAGACGTGACAGGTTCCAGAAGCCACTCGGATCCAATGTTCAGTGTGTCCAGCAGGAAATGTGATTCTGGGCCAATGAGATCAACCAGGGTGGTCTTAGCTGTGACTCTCTGGAATAGAGGCTTTCCTGTTCTGAAGCTGTCTGGCTTCTCAGTGGCATGTAACTGGGCAGCAATGTCGTGCTTCAATGTGTCACTCAATCTACTGCTGAACAGGGCAAATGGCACGACTTCCTGCGTCAGGTACCATTTGTGGTTTTCCATCTTATTAAGTACTGCATCAGCAAGCTCTGGGTCAGTTTTCTTGTACTTCAACATGTCCTGGATTAGACTTAGATCATTCACGGGAGCATCTGCAGCAGACATTGACATCATCCATACAGGAGTGTAGAACAGCGCAAGGAAGGTGTTGAGTCTTTCCAGCTTTGATACAGTGTCTTCGTCGTACTCAAGTTGATCTGCAAACATCAGCATTTTCATGGAGTACAGGTTTCTGGCCATCCATCTGGCCTGATGAATGGCGCCTGGTTGACTCCAGTGAATACCTCGAGGAGGCGTTCCTCCAAGAACAATGACTGTCAGTTCAGCCATTTCCCTGTAGTCGGCTCTTGGAGGCCTTTCTGCTGTTAGAATGTCTTGGAGTATTTCTTCACTGTTCTTCTTCTTTTCCTTCAGCCATTTGCTGTTGATAGCCAGCATCTTTGGGTTTTCCTTGGACAAGTCCGTCCAAACATCCTTCAGATGCTCAAACCAGGGATTATCTGGCCCCTTCACCTTCCCAAACAGCTTCTCCCAAACTGCTCCTACTAGGATTTCCAGGATGTGATGTCGACAGGCCAGATAAAACACCTTTTTGTTCAGCATTTTCTCTAGCAGTTTGGCAGCTCCTCTGTGAACTCCACTGTTACTGGATGTAGTGTCAAAAACAAGGGCAGTAACATTATCCGTAAGTTCCCATGTCTCCAGTAAATCCATTGAAGCCTCAGCCTGAGCTGTGCCAGAAGAATTGTCGATGACAGGTACTCCCAATAACTTTCCTTCGACGTATGAAGGTGGACCAGACACTAGCAAAGCTAAAGTCTCTGAGATACTTCCAGGTTCACTGCCCAAGACATCTTTGAGCAACTTTCCATCCCAGTGTAAGGCAGCGTACTGTGGGGGGTTTTCACAAAACTTGGACATGTGACTCTGGCTGATATTATACCTGGACAGCATTCTGTTGCGACGTGTTGTTGAGGTTGAGATGACGAAGTTATCCAGATCAGCCCCTCCAGCTTTCAAGGTGGCAGAAACCATGGCAGTAAGTTGATTGTCTGATAACCAAGACGATCAGCTGTATTGCAGATGACATCACATTTCATGACCTTCCTTGGAAACGTCAAAGTCACACTAGTCACAGTGTCTTGATGGTGAGAACATCCAGGACGAGGCTGATGGTAATCCATGTCCTCTGTGTTAGCGTCGTTGTCATTTGAGTCACCCCAGGTAATGTCATCCACATGAACAACTGCCTCTTGTTCTGCTGCAGCTGTAAAATAGTACAACATGTTAAGACAGTAATTGTTAAGTACATGCTAAATATCGCAATGGATTAAAACTTAAAACTTTTTGTAACGTTCAAAGTAATTAGTTTTACCTTGTTCTTGTCTATGCTGCAGTCTTTCATTCCTCGCTGCTTGCTGCAGGGATCTTGTCTCAAAAATCTTGTCATGACCAGACATATGACCTTTCCTCTCAGTCTTTTGGTCTTCGTAGAACCTGATATCCTCATCTTTCTTCTCTTTGGATAACAGTCTGTTGTTCTGTATTTCCTGGATTGCATCTGGAGCTCCTATATCGAACAGGCTGTCTAATTCCAGCACAAATGCTCCTCTTTTTCCTCCAGGGTTACTTGCTTTCCTTTGCTTTTCACCAGAGCACGATGTTTCTCATGTAGTTTCATGAAGAGCTTCATTGCGTTGTACTTGGTCATTGTCTTGATCCTAGCCATCTGCCAGAATGGGATGATAGATCCAACTGTTTCATATGCAAGGTCTTGAACCATGGGCCTCCCTGCATTTTCCGGTAAATTCTGAAGATTAAGGAAATACTGGAACGCCTGTCTGTTGGTGGGAAGCTGGGAACCACTGATAAAAGCTGAAGGGTATCCAACCAGGAAAGTTTCAGTGAGAGATCTGGTAGATGGCCCAGTTGACACCTGCCTGTGGACAGTACGTGGAGGTTCTGAGATATCAACTGTGCGCCCACGGAGCTCCCTCAGCTCCTTGCTTAATGCCATTGTGAAGTTGTAACTTGTAGATGGTTTTCTAGGTTGTGATTGAGTTTCTGTTGTTTCCTGAAAAATGATAGATAATTATTATTATTATTATTATTAATTATTATTTTTTTATTATTATCATCACTATTATTATTATTATTATTTATTAATTTTAGCTCTTTCATTTGATACCTAATTTGTTGCTCTATCTTGTTTAGATCAAAAGTTAAAGTGCAAAACATAATTCAAGGGACCCCGGAATTGGCGCTTTGGCCGATTTCAAGGCAGAAAATTTAAAGTTCCATGTTGCAATGCTTCCCAACATCCTAGGTCAAAATAGTTGTGATTTTCGGCTTTTTCAGGTCAAAAAGCATGGGAAAATGTACAGAAACCTATGAAAATATGAAAAAGTTGATTTTTGAACAAGCCTAGTCAGGTCCATGGTTCAAGACCTTGCATATGAAACAGTTGAATCTATCATCCCATTCTGGCAGATGGCTAGGATCAAGACAATGACCAAGTACAACGCAATGAAGCTCTTCATGAAACTACATGAGAAACATCGTGCTCTGGTGAAAAGCAAAGGAAGAGCAAGTAACCCTGGAGGAAAAAGAGGAGCATTTGTGCTGGAATTAGACAGCCTGTTCGATATAGGAGCTCCAGATGCAATCCAGGAAATACAGAACAACAGACTCTTATCCAGAGAGAAGAAAGATGAGGATATCAGGTTCTACGAAGACCAAAAGACTGAGAGGAAAGGTCATATGTCTGGTCATGACAAGATTTTTGAGACAAGATCCCTGCAGCAAGCAGCGAGGAATGAAAGACTGCAGCATAGACAAGAACAAGGTAAAACTAATTACTTTGAACGTCACAAAAAGTTTTAAGTTTTACTCCATTGCGATATTTAGCATGTACTTAACAATTACTGTCTTAACATGTTGTACTATTTTACAGCTGCTGCAGCAGAACAAGAGGCAGTTGTTCATGTGGATGGTGCTAGGACAACTGCCCCCCGGACAACCGCCCCCCCGGACAATTGCCCCCCGACAACCGCCCCCCGGACAACTGCCCCCGTAGGACAATGGCCCCCCCGGATTATTGCCCCCCATAAGTAAATAAAAATTAAATTGGAATTAAATTTATTAATATTTATAAAAAAAAAACCTAACCTAACCTAACCTAACCTAACCTAACCACCAACTATGACTTTCAAAACGACCTTTCAATAAGTATTGCCAACTGTTTAAATATAATTAATTAATCCATAGTGTATATATGAAATACAATAAGTCTTGCCAACTGTGTTAAATAAAATTAAGTAGCTAAACTTCATAATTTTATTATAAATAAGTAAGCAATAATTGGAAAATTTTTTGTTAAATATTGCTAACTTTTTAAATATAATTTTTTTTCAGGCTACAAGCAAAATTAAGCAAGAATTGACAATAATGTTGTTAAATAGTGTTTTAGCTTGCCATTTTTTAAACGTAAATTTAATTTCTATTTAATTTTTATTTACTTATGGGGGGCATTAATCCGGGGGTGCGATTGTCCTACGTGGGCAACTGTCCGGGGGGGCGGTTGTCGGGAGACAATTGTCGGGGGCGGTTGTCCAAGGGGCAGTAGCCCTGTTCAAAAATCAACTTTTTCTTATTTTCATAGGTTTCTGTACTTTTTCCCATGCTTTTTGACCTGAAAAGGCCGAAAATCACAACTATTTTGACCTAGTTTTTGGGAAGCATTGCCGCATGGAGCTTTAATTTTTCTGCCTTGAAATCGGCCAAAAGCACCAGTTCCGGGGTCCCTTGAATCATGTTTTGCACTATAACTTTTTATCTAAACAAGATAGAGCAACAAAATAGGCTCCAAATTAAAGTGTTTTTAATCCTCTTTCTAACTTATACAATTATGATAGTCTTGGAACAAGAAATGGCACATTGGTACATACAAAGATTTCAGAAATATCACATAATTCGTTTTCTCACACTCAAGGCAGACAAGGCGCCTTATTCATGACACAAATTTGAGATTAACATTTTGTCACAAGTCTAATCGATCAAGAAGTGAAAGCATTACATGATGATTAATTCATAATGACATTTACACAGTCAGTTGTTGAGAGTTTGTTTCTTGAAGCTGTCAAAGCGGCGTCTGTTGAACTCCACAGCTTGAAGGAGATAGTCCCTTTGCTTGGCATCTGTTGTTATGACATTTGCAAGTCGCTCATCATCTTGACACCACGTTCAGCAATGTCATTCACCGCTTTCAGATTCTTAACATAGTCCAACGCTTTTCTGTAGTCCTCATTCTGTGGCCAAGACGTGACAGGTTCCAGAAGCCACTCGGATCCAATGTTCAGTGTGTCCAGCAGGAAATGTGATTCTGGGCCAATGAGATCAACCAGGGTGGTCTTAGCTGCGACTCTCTGGAATAGAGGCTTTCCTGTTCTGAAGCTGTCTGGCTTCTTAGTGGCATGTAACTGGGCAGCAATGTCGTGCTTCAATGTGTCACTCAATCTACTGCTGAACAGGGCAAATGGCACGACTCCTGCGTCAGGTACCATTTGTGGTTTTCCATCTTATTAAGTACTGCATCAGCAATCTCTGGGTCAGTTTTCTTGTACTTCAACATGTCCTGGATTAGACTTAGATCATTCACGGGAGCATCTGCAGCAGACATTGACATCATCCATACAGGAGTGTAGAACAGCGCAAGGAAGGTGTTGAGTCTTTCCAGCTTTGATACAGTGTCTTCGTCGTACTCAAGTTGATCTGCAAACATCAGCATTTTCATGGAGTACAGGTTTCTGGCCATCCATCTGGCCTGATAAATGGCGCCTGGTCGACTCCAGTGAATACCTCGAGGAGGCGTTCCTCCAAGAACAATGACTGTCAGTTCAGCCATTTCCCTGTAGTCGGCTCTTGGAAGCGTTTCTGCTGTTAGAATGTCTTGGAGTATTTCTTCACTGTTCTTCTTCTTTTCCTTCAGCCATTTGCTGTTGATAGCCAGCATCTTTGGGTTTTCCTTGGACAAGTCCGTCCAAACATCCTTCAGATGCTCAAACCAGGGATTATCTGGCCCCTTCACCTTCCCAAACAACTTCTCCCAAACTGCTCATACTAGGATTTCCAGGATGTGATGTCGACAGGCCAGATAAAACACCTTTTGTTCAGCATTTTCTCTAGCAGTTTGGCAGCTCCTCTGTGAACTCCACTGTTACTGGATGTAGTGTCAAAAACAAGGGCAGTAACACTATCCGTAAGTTCCCATGTCTCCAGTAAATCCATTGAAGCCTCAGCCTGAGCTGTGCCAGAAGAATTGTCGATAACAGGTACTCCCAATAACTTTCCTTCAGTGTATGAAGGTGGACCAGACACTAGCACAGCTAAAGTCTCTGAGGTACTTCCAGGTTCACTGCCCAAGACATCTTTGAGCAACTTTCCATCCCAGTGTAAGGCAGCGTACTGTGGGGGTTTTCACAAAACTTGGACATGTGACTCTGGCTGATATTATACCTGGACAGCATTCTGTTGCGACGTGTTGTTGAGGTTGAGATGACGAAGTTATCCAGATCAGCCCCTCCAGCTTTCAAGGTGGCAGAAACCATGGCAGTAAGTTGATTGTCTGATAAACCAAGACGATCAGCTGTATTGCAGATGACATCACATTCCATGACCTTCCTTGGAAACGTCAAAGTCACACTAGTCACAGTGTCTTGATGGTGAGAACATCCAGGACGAAGCTGATGGTAATCCATGTCCTCTGTGTTAGCGTCGTTGTCAGTTGAGTCACCCAGGTAATGTCATCCACATGAACAACTGCCTCTTGTTCTGCTGCAGCTGTAAAATAGTACAACATGTTAAGACAGTAATTTTTAAGTACATGCTAAATATCGCAATGGAGTAAAACTTAAAACTTTTTGTAACGTTCAAAGTAATTAGTTTTACCTTGTTCTTGTCTATGCTGCAGTCTTTCATTCCTCGCTGCTTGCTGCAGGGATCTTGTCTCAAAAATCTTGTCATGACCAGACATATGACCTTTCCTCTCAGTCTTTTGGTCTTCGTAGAACTGATATCCTCATCTTTCTTCTCTCTGGATAACAGTCTGTTGTTCTGTATTTCCTGGATTGCATCTGGAGCTCCTATATCGAACAGGGTGTCTAATTCCAGCACAAATGCTCCTCTTTTTCCTCCAGGGTTACTTGCTCTTCCTTTGCTTTTCACCAGAGCACGATGTTTCTCATGTAGTTTCATGAAGAGCTTCATTGCGTTGTACTTGGTCATTGTCTTGATCCTAGCCATCTGCCAGAATGGCAGGAAATACAGAACAACAGACTGTTATCCAGAGTGAAGAATGATGAGGATATCAGGTTCTACGAAGACCAAAAGACTGAGAGGAAAGGTCATGTCTGGTCATGACAAGATTTTTGAGACAAGATCCCTGCAGCAAGCAGCGAGGAATGAAAGACTGCAGCATAGACAAGAACAAGGTAAAACTAATTACTTTGAACGTCACAAAAAGTTTTAAGTTTTACTCCATTGCGATATTTAGCATGTACTTAACAATTACTGTCTTAACATGTTGTCCTATTATACAGCTGCAGCAGAACAAGAGGCAGTTGTTCATGTGGATGGTGCTAGGACAACTGCCCCCCGGACAACCGCCCCCCGGACAATTGCTCCCCGACAACCGCCACCCGGACAACTGCCCCCGTAGGACAATCGCCCACCGGACAACCGCCCCCCGCACAATTGCCCACCGACAACCGCCCCCCGGACAACTGCCCCCGTTGGACAATCGCCCCCAGGATTGTTCCCCATAAGTAAATAAAAATTAAATTGGAATTAAATTTATTAATATTTAAAAAAAAAAACCTAACCTAACCTAACGTAACCTAACCTAACCACCAACTATGACTTTCAAAACGACCTTTCAATAAGTATTGCCAACTGTTTAAATATAATTAAATAATCCATAGTATATATGAAATACAATAAGTCTTCCCAACAGTGTTAAATAAAATTAAGGAGCTAAACTTCATAATTTATTATAAATAAGTAAGCAATAATTGGAAAATTTTTGTTAAATATTGCTAACTTTTTAAATATAATTTTTTTTCAGGCTACAAGCAAAATTAAGCAAGAATTGACAATAATGTTGTTAAATAGTGTTTTCGCTTGCCATTTTTTAAACGTAAATTTAATTTCTATTTAATTTTTATTTACTTATGGGGGGAAATAATCCGGGGGTGCGATTGTCCTACGGGGGCAACTGTCCGGGGGGCGGTTGTCGGGGGACAATTGTCCGGGGGGGCGGTTGTCCAAGGTGCAGTAGCCCTGTTCAAAAATCAACTTTTTCTTATTTTCATAGGTTTCTGTACTTTTTCCCATGCATTTTGACCTGAAAAGGCCGAAAATCACAACCATTTTGACCTAGGTTGTTGGGAAGCATTGCCGCATGGAGCTTTAAGTTTTCTGCCTTGAAATCGGCCAAAAGCACCAGTTCCGGGGTCCCTTGAATCATGTTTTGCACTATAACCTTTTATCTAAACAAGATAGAGCAACAAAATAGGCACCAAATTAAAGTGTTTTTAATCCTCTTTCTAACTTATACAATTATGATAGTCTTGGAACAAGAAATGGCACATTGGTACATACAAAGATTTCAGAAATATCACATAATTCGTTTTCTCACACTCAAGGCAGACAAGGCACCTTATTCATGACACAAATTTGAGATTAACATTTTGTCACTGGTCTAATCGATCAAGAAGTGAAAGCATTACATGATGATTAATTTCATAATGACATTTACACAGTCAGTTGTTGAGAGTTTGTTTCTTGAAGCTGTCAAAGCGGCGTCTGTTGAACTCCACAGCTTGAAGGAGATAGTCCCTTTGCTTGGCATCTGTTGTTATGACATTTGCAAAGTCGCTCATCATCTTGACACCACGTTCAGCAATGTCATTCACCGCTTTCAGATTCTTAACATAGTCCAACGCTTTTCTGTAGTCCTCATTCTGTGGCCAAGACGTGACAGGTTCCAGAAGCCACTCGGATCCAATGTTCAGTGTGTCCAGCAGGAAATGTGATTCTGGGCCAATGAGATCAACCAGGGTGGTCTTAGCTGTGACTCTCTGGAATAGAGGCTTTCCTGTTCTGAAGCTGTCTGGCTTCTCAGTGGCATGTAACTGGGCAGCAATGTCGTGCTTCAATGTGTCACTCAATCTACTGCTGAACAGGGCAAATGGCACGACTACCTGCGTCAGGTACCATTTGTGGTTTTCCATCTTATTAAGTACTGCATCAGCAATCTCTGGGTCAGTTTTCTTGTACTTCAACATGTCCTGGATTAGACTTAGATCATTCACGGGAGCATCTGCAGCAGACATTGACATCATCCATACAGGAGTGTAGAACAGCGCAAGGAAGGTGTTGAGTCTTTCCAGCTTTGATACAGTGTCTTCGTCGTACTCAAGTTGATCTGCAAACATCAGCATTTTCATGGAGTACAGGTTTCTGGCCATCCATCTGGCCTGATAAATGGCGCCTGGTCGACTCCAGTGAATACCTCGAGGAGGCGTTCCTCCAAGAACAATGACTGTCAGTTCAGCCATTTCCCTGTAGTCGGCTCTTGGAAGCCTTTCTGCTGTTAGAATGTCTTGGAGTATTTCTTCACTGTTCTTCTTCTTTTCCTTCAGCCATTTGCTGTTGATAGCCAGCATCTTTGGGTTTTCCTTGGACAAGTCCGTCCAAACATCCTTCAGATGCTCAAACCAGGGATTATCTGGCCCCTTCACCTTCCCAAACAGCTTCTCCCAAACTGCTCCTACTAGGATTTCCAGGATGTGATGTCGACAGGCCAGATAAAACACCTTTTTGTTCAGCATTTTCTCTAGCAGTTTGGCAGCTCCTCTGTGAACTCCACTGTTACTGGATGTAGTGTCAAAAACAAGGGCAGTAACATTATCCGTAAGTTCCCATGTCCAAGTAAACCCATTGAAGCCTCAGCCTGAGCTGTGCCAGAAGAATTGTCGATGACAGGTACTCCCAATAACTTTCCTTCAGTGTATGAAGGTGGACCAGACACTAGCACAGCTAAAGTCTCTGAGGTACTTCCAGGTTCACTGCCCAAGACATCTTTGAGCAACTTTCCATCCCAGTGTAAGGCAGCGTACTGTGGGGGGTTTTCACAAAAGTTGGACATGTGACTCTGGCTGATATTATACCTGGACAGCATTCTGTTGCGACGTGTGTTGAGGTTGAGATGACGAAGTTATCCAGATCAGCCCCTCCAGCTTTCAAGGTGGCAGAAACCATGGCAGTAACTTGATTGTCTGATAAACCAAGACGATCAGCTGTATTGCAGATGACATCACATTCCATGACCTTCCTTGGAAACGTCAAAGTAACACTAGTCACAGTGTCTTGATGGTGAGAACATCCAGGACGAGGCTGATGGTAATCCATGTCCTCTGTGTTAGCGTCGTTGTCAGTTGAGTCACCCCAGGTAATGTCATCCACATGGTGCTAGGACAACTGCTCCCCGGACAACCGCCCCCGGACAGTTGCCCCCCGACAACCGCCCCCCCGGACAACTGACTGCCCCCGTAGGACAATCGCCCCCCTGATTATTGCCCCCCCATAAGTAAATAAAAATTAAATAGGAATTAAATTTATTAATATTTATAAAAACAAAACCTAACCTAACCTAACCTAACCTAACCTCCAACTATGACTTTCAAAACGACCTTTCAATAAGTATTGCCAACTGTTTAAATATAATTAATTAATCCATAGTATATATGAAATACAATAAGTCTTGCCAACTGTTTAAATAAAATTAAGTAGCTAAACTTCATAATTTTATTATAAATAAGTAAGCAATAATTGGAAAAAATTTTGTTAAATATTGCTAACTTTTTAAATATAATTTTCACTGGAAACTTTGACTGGAAGCAACCTCTGAGGGAAGTTGGTTCCAGATATTAACTATTTTATAGGAAAAGAAATTTCCGCAGACAGAGGTCCTAAATGTCTTTAGTTCCAGTTTAAACCCATTATTTCTTGTCGGATTGGCATTAAGTGAGAATAAGTTTCTGTAATCTACCCTGTCTATTTCTTTGAGCATCTTGAAGACTTGAATAAGCTGACCTCGCAACCTCCTCGTCTCTAAGCTAAACAGATTTAGGGGCTCCAATCTCCGTTGGTAGCTTTGCATTCTCAGTGAAGGGATCAATTTTGTAGCCCTTGCTTGTACTCTTTCTAACCTTTCTATGTCCTTCCTGAGGGATGGAGACCAAAACTGCGCACAGTATTCCACTTGAGGTCTGACTAGAGAATTATAAAGAGACATTACAGTCTCCTTGTTCCGAAACTGGAACTGTCTTTTAATATAACCTAATAATTTTAAGGCCCTCCTTTCGACTTCTGCACAGTGCTTCGACGGTTTCAGATCGTTGCTGATATAGACTCCTAAGTCTTTCTCTAGATCGGTCTCAGTCAAGTTCATTCCCAAGAAAGAGTAATCGGTCTTCGGGTTTTTATACCCTATGTGCATTACCTTACATTTGTCCAAGTTGAATGGCATCTGCCAAGTAGCAGACCATTCGCCCAACCTGTCAAGATCGTTCTGAAGCGTTCTTACGCCCTCCTCAGTACCTACACTACTTCCTAATTTCGTATCGTCTGCAAATTTGTAGATTGCACTTAGAAGCCCGACGTCTATATCGTTAATATAGATGATAAAAAGTAAAGGACCCAGCACGGAACCCTGTGGGACACCACTGGTGACGGGCGCCCACTCCGAAGCCACTCCATTTATTACCACTCTCTGCTTTCTATCTTTTAACCAATCCTCAATCCAGTTGGAAACGAGCCCGGTGATTCCTAGTCCTTTGACTTTAGCTATCAATCTAGCGTGAGGGACTTTGTCAAAAGCTTTTTGAAAGTCAAGATACACTATATCTATTGCCCTACTTGCATCGTACAGTGTATGCATATTATGGAAAAACTCTAACAGGTTTGTCAGACAGGATCTATGTTGCCTAAATCCATGTTGAGAATAAAAAATTAGATTGTTAGATTCAAGGTGATACACAATACGTTTTGTAATGATGGATTCCAACGGTTTGTCGACAACTGATGTTAAACTGATCGGGCGAGAGAGAGAGAGAGAGAGAGAGAGAGAGAGAGAGAGAGAGAGAGAGTTACAAGGAGTTACAAGGAAAAGAAGTACCTAAAAAGGCCTTGCGGCCCATACCGAGGAGGTACCAATGGCAACGGGTGCCAGGGAAATTTTGTACACACTGAAATAGTGTGCAACATTTGGTCTAACCTTTTCTTGAACTGATCCAAAGAGGAACTGTTCATAACTTCCGAAGGTAACCTGTTCCAAGTTAGCCCTGTTCAAAAATCAACTTTTTCTTATTTTCATAGGTTTCTGTACGTTTTCCCATGCTTTTTGACCTGAAAAGGCCGAAAAATCACAAACCATTTTGACCTAGGTTTTTGGGAAATTGGCATGAGGATGCTTTTTAGTTTTCTGCCTTGAAATCGGCCAAAAGCACCAGTTCCGGGGTCCCTTGAATCATGTTTTGCACTATAACTTTTTATCTAAACAAGATAGAGCAACAAAATAGGCACCAAATTAAAGTGTTTTTAATCCTCTTTCTAACTTACACAATTATGATAGTCTTGGAACAAGAAATGGCACATTGGTACATACAAAGATTTCAGAAATATCACATAATTCGTTTCTCACACTCAAGGCAGACAAGGCGCCTTATTCATGACACAAATTTGAGATTAACATTTTGTCACAAGTCTAATCGATCAAGAAGTGAAAGCATTACATGATGATTAATTTCATAATGACATTTACACAGTCAGTTGTTGAGAGTTTGTTTCTTGAAGCTGTCAAAGCGGCGTCTGTTGAACTCCACAGCTTGAAGGAGATAGTCCCTTTGCTTGGCATCTGTTGTTATGACATTTGCAAAGTCGCTCATCATCTTGACACCACGTTCAGCAATGTCATTCACCGCTTTCAGATTCTTAACATAGTCCAACGCTTTTCTGTAGTCCTCATTCTGTGGCCAAGACGTGACAGGTTCCAGAAGCCACTCGGATCCAATGTTCAGTGTGTCCAGCAGGAAATGTGATTCTGGGCCAATGAGATCAACCAGGGTGGTCTTAGCTGTGACTCTCTGGAATAGAGGCTTTCCTGTTCTGAAGCTGTCTGGCTTCCAGTGGCATGTAACTGGGCAGCAATGTCGTGCTTCAATGTGTCACTCAATCTACTGCTGAACAGGGCAAATGGCACGACTACCTGCGTCAGGTACCATTTGTGGTTTTCCATCTTATTAAGTACTGCATCAGCAATCTCTGGGTCAGTTTTCTTGTACTTCAACATGTCCTGGATTAGACTTAGATCATTCACGGGAGCATCTGCAGCAGACATTGACATCATCCATACAGGAGTGTAGAACAGCGCAAGGAAGGTGTTGAGTCTTTCCAGCTTTGATACAGTGTCTTCGTCGTACTCAAGTGATCTGCAAACATCAGCATTTTCATGGAGTACAGGTTTCTGGCCATCCATCTGGCCTGATAAATGGCGCCTGGTCGACTCCAGTGAATACCTCGAGGAGGCGTTCCTCCAAGAACAATGACTGTCAGTTCAGCCATTTCCCTGTAGTCGGCTCTTGGAAGCCTTTCTGCTGTTAGAATGTCTTGGAGTATTTCTTCACTGTTCTTCTTCTTTTCCTTCAGCCATTTGCTGTTGATAGCCAGCATCTTTGGGTTTTCCTTGGACAAGTCCGTCCAAACATCCTTCAGATGCTCAAACCAGGGATTATCTGGCCCCTTCACCTTCCCAAACACTTCTCCCAAACTGCTCCTACTAGGATTTCCAGGATGTGATGTCGACAGGCCAGATAAAACACCTTTTTGTTCAGCATTTTCTCTAGCAGTTTGGCAGCTCCTCTGTGAACTCCACTGTTACTGGATGTAGTGTCAAAAACAAGGGCAGTAACATTATCCGTAAGTTCCCATGTCTCAGTAAACCCATTGAAGCCTCAGCCTGAGCTGTGCCAGAAGAATTGTCGATGACAGGTACTCCCAATAACTTTCCTTCAGTGTATGAAGGTGGACCAGACACTAGCACAGCTAAAGTCTCTGAGGTACTTCCAGGTTCACTGCCCAAGACATCTTTGAGCAACTTTCCATCCCAGTGTAAGGCAGCGTACTGTGGGGGGTTTTCACAAAAGTTGGACATGTGACTCTGGCTGATATTATACCTGGACAGCATTCTGTTGCGACGTGTTGTTGAGGTTGAGATGACGAAGTTATCCAGATCAGCCCCTCCAGCTTTCAAGGTGGCAGAAACCATGGCAGTAACTTGATTGTCTGATAAACCAAGACGATCAGCTGTATTGCAGATGACATCACATTCCATGACCTTCCTTGGAAACGTCAAAGTAACACTAGTCACAGTGTCTTGATGGTGAGAACATCCAGGACGAGGCTGATGGTAATCCATGTCCTCTGTGTTAGCGTCGTTGTCAGTTGAGTCACCCCAGGTAATGTCATCCACATGGTGCTAGGACAACTGCTCCCCGGACAACCGCCCCCGGACAGTTGCCCCCCGACAACCGCCCCCCGGACAACTGACTGCCCCCGTAGGACAATCGCCCCCCTGATTATTGCCCCCCCATAAGTAAATAAAAATTAAATAGGAATTAAATTTATTAATATTTATAAAAAACAAACCTAACCTAACCTAACCTAACCTAACCTCCAACTATGACTTTCAAAACGACCTTTCAATAAGTATTGCCAACTGTTTAAATATAATTAATTAATCCATAGTATATATGAAATACAATAAGTCTTGCCAACTGTTTAAATAAAATTAAGTAGCTAAACTTCATAATTTTATTATAAATAAGTAAGCAATAATTGGAAAAAATTTTGTTAAATATTGCTAACTTTTTAAATATAATTTTCACTGGAAACTTTGACTGGAAGCAACCTCTGAGGGAAGTGGTTCCAGATATTAACTATTTTATAGGAAAAGAAATTTCCGCAGACAGAGGTCCTAAATGTCTTTAGTTCCAGTTTAAACCCATTATTTCTTGTCGGATTGGCATTAAGTGAGAATAAGTTTCTGTAATCTACCCTGTCTATTTCTTTGAGCATCTTGAAGACTTGAATAAGCTGACCTCGCAACCTCCTCGTCTCTAAGCTAAACAGATTTAGGGGCTCCAATCTCCGTTGGTAGCTTTGCATTCTCAGTGAAGGGATCAATTTTGTAGCCCTTGCTTGTACTCTTTCTAACCTTTCTATGTCCTTCCTGAGGGATGGAGACCAAAACTGCGCACAGTATTCCACTTGAGGTCTGACTAGAGAATTATAAAGAGACATTACAGTCTCCTTGTTCCGAAACTGGAACTGTCTTTTAATATAACCTAATAATTTTAAGGCCCTCCTTTCGACTTCTGCACAGTGCTTCGACGGTTTCAGATCGTTGCTGATATAGACTCCTAAGTCTTTCTCTAGATCGGTCTCAGTCAAGTTCATTCCCAAGAAAGAGTAATCGGTCTTCGGTTTTTATACCCTATGTGCATTACCTTACATTTGTCCAAGTTGAATGGCATCTGCCAAGTAGCAGACCATTCGCCCAACCTGTCAAGATCGTTCTGAAGCGTTCTTACGCCCTCCTCAGTACCTACACTACTTCCTAATTCGTATCGTCTGCAAATTTGTAGATTGCACTTAGAAGCCCGACGTCTATATCGTTAATATAGATGATAAAAAGTAAAGGACCCAGCACGGAACCCTGTGGGACACCACTGGTGACGGGCGCCCACTCCGAAGCCACTCCATTTATTACCACTCTCTGCTTTCTATCTTTTAACCAATCCTCAATCCAGTTGGAAACGAGCCCGGTGATTCCTAGTCCTTTGACTTTAGCTATCAATCTAGCGTGAGGGACTTTGTCAAAAGCTTTTTGAAAGTCAAGATACACTATATCTATTGCCCTACTTGCATCGTACAGTGTATGCATATTATGGAAAAACTCTAACAGGTTTGTCAGACAGGATCTATGTTGCCTAAATCCATGTTGAGAATAAAAAATTAGATTGTTAGATTCAAGGTGATACACAATACGTTTTGTAATGATGGATTCCAACGGTTTGTCGACAACTGATGTTAAACTGATCGGGCGAGAGAGAGAGAGAGAGAGAGAGAGAGAGAGAGAGAGAGAGAGAGAGTTACAAGGAGTTACAAGGAAAAGAAGTACCTAAAAAGGCCTTGCGGCCCATACCGAGGAGGTACCAATGGCAACGGGTGCCAGGGAAATTTTGTACACACTGAAATAGTGTGCAACATTTGGTCTAACCTTTTCTTGAACTGATCCAAAGAGGAACTGTTCATAACTTCCGAAGGTAACCTGTTCCAAGTTAGCCCTGTTCAAAAATCAACTTTTTCTTATTTTCATAGGTTTCTGTACGTTTTCCCATGCTTTTTGACCTGAAAAGGCCGAAAATCACAACCATTTGACCTAGGTTTTTGGGAAGCATTGCCGCATGGAGCTTTAAGTTTTCTGCCTTGAAATCGGCCAAAAGCACCAGTTCCGGGGTCCCTTGAATCATGTTTGCACTATAACTTTTTATCTAAACAAGATAGAGCAACAAAATAGGCACCAAATTAAAGTGTTTTTAATCCTCTTTCTAACTTACACAATTATGATAGTCTTGGAACAAGAAATGGCACATTGGTACATACAAAGATTTCAGAAATATCACATAATTCGTTTTCTCACACTCAAGGCAGACAAGGCGCCTTATTCATGACACAAATTTGAGATTAACATTTTGTCACAAGTCTAATCGATCAAGAAGTGAAAGCATTACATGATGATTAATTTCATAATGACATTTACACAGTCAGTTGTTGAGAGTTTGTTTCTTGAAGCTGTCAAAGCGGCGTCTGTTGAACTCCACAGCTTGAAGGAGATAGTCCCTTTGCTTGGCATCTGTTGTTATGACATTTGCAAAGTCGCTCATCATCTTGACACCACGTTCAGCAATGTCATTCACCGCTTTCAGATTCTTAACATAGTCCAACGCTTTTCTGTAGTCCTCATTCTGTGGCCAAGACGTGACAGGTTCCAGAAGCCACTCGGATCCAATGTTCAGTGTGTCCAGCAGGAAATGTGATTCTGGGCCAATGAGATCAACCAGGGTGGTCTTAGCTGTGACTCTCTGGAATAGAGGCTTTCCTGTTCTGAAGCTGTCTGGCTTCTCAGTGGCATGTAACTGGGCAGCAATGTCGTGCTTCAATGTGTCACTCAATCTACTGCTGAACAGGGCAAATGGCACGACTTCCTGCGTCAGGTACCATTTGGTTTTCCATCTTATTAAGTACTGCATCAGCAAGCTCTGGGTCAGTTTTCTTGTACTTCAACATGTCCTGGATTAGACTTAGATCATTCACGGGAGCATCTGCAGCAGACATTGACATCATCCATACAGGAGTGTAGAACAGCGCAAGGAAGGTGTTGAGTCTTTCCAGCTTTGATACAGTGTCTTCGTCGTACTCAAGTGATCTGCAAACATCAGCATTTTCATGGAGTACAGGTTTCTGGCCATCCATCTGGCCTGATAAATGGCGCCTGGTCGACTCCAGTGAATACCTCGAGGAGGCGTTCCTCCAAGAACAATGACTGTCAGTTCAGCCATTTCCCTGTAGTCGGCTCTTGGAAGCGTTTCTGCTGTTAGAATGTCTTGGAGTATTTCTTCACTGTTCTTCTTCTTTTCCTTCAGCCATTTGCTGTTGATAGCCAGCATCTTTGGGTTTTCCTTGGACAAGTCCGTCCAAACATCCTTCAGATGCTCAAACCAGGGATTATCTGGCCCCTTCACCTTCCCAAACAGCTTCTCCCAAACTGCTCCTACTAGGATTTCCAGGATGTGATGTCGACAGGCCAGATAAAACACCTTTTGTTCAGCATTTTCTCTAGCAGTTTGGCAGCTCCTCTGTGAACTCCACTGTTACTGGATGTAGTGTCAAAACAAGGGCAGTAACACTATCCGTAAGTTCCCATGTCTCCAGTAAATCCATTGAAGCCTCAGCCTGAGCTGTGCCAGAAGAATTGTCGATAACAGGTACTCCCAATAACTTTCCTTCAGTGTATGAAGGTGGACCAGACACTAGCACAGCTAAAGTCTCTGAGGTACTTCCAGGTTCACTGCCCAAGACATCTTTGAGCAACTTTCCATCCCAGTGTAAGGCAGCGTACTGTGGGGGTTTTCACAAAACTTGGACATGTGACTCTGGCTGATATTATACCTGGACAGCATTCTGTTGCGACGTGTTGTGAGGTTGAGATGACGAAGTTATCCAGATCAGCCCCTCCAGCTTTCAAGGTGGCAGAAACCATGGCAGTAAGTTGATTGTCTGATAAACCAAGACGATCAGCTGTATTGCAGATGACATCACATTCCATGACCTTCCTTGGAAACGTCAAAGTCACACTAGTCACAGTGTCTTGATGGTGAGAACATCCAGGACGAAGCTGATGGTAATCCATGTCCTCTGTGTTAGCGTCGTTGTCAGTTGAGTCACCCCAGGTAATGTCATCCACATGAACAACTGCCTCTTGTTCTGCTGCAGCTGTAAAATAGTACAACATGTTAAGACAGTAATTTTTAAGTACATGCTAAATATCGCAATGGAGTAAAACTTAAAACTTTTTGTAACGTTCAAAGTAATTAGTTTTACCTTGTTCTTGTCTATGCTGCAGTCTTTCATTCCTCGCTGCTTGCTGCAGGGATCTTGTCTCAAAAATCTTGTCATGACCAGACATATGACCTTTCCTCTCAGTCTTTTGGTCTTCGTAGAACCTGATATCCTCATCTTTCTTCTCTCTGGATAACAGTCTGTTGTTCTGTATTTCCTGGATTGCATCTGGAGCTCCTATATCGAACAGGGTGTCTAATTCCAGCACAAATGCTCCTCTTTTTCCTCCAGGGTTACTTGCTCTTCCTTTGCTTTTCACCAGAGCACGATGTTTCTCATGTAGTTTCATGAAGAGCTTCATTGCGTTGTACTTGGTCATTGTCTTGATCCTAGCCATCTGCCAGAATGGCAGGAAATACAGAACAACAGACTGTTATCCAGAGTGAAGAATGATGAGGATATCAGGTTCTACGAAGACCAAAAGACTGAGAGGAAAGGTCATGTCTGGTCATGACAAGATTTTTGAGACAAGATCCCTGCAGCAAGCAGCGAGGAATGAAAGACTGCAGCATAGACAGAACAAGGTAAAACTAATTACTTTGAACGTCACAAAAAAGTTTTAAGTTTTACTCCATTGCGATATTTAGCATGTACTTAACAATTACTGTCTTAACATGTTGTCCTATTATACAGCTGCAGCAGAACAAGAGGCAGTTGTTCATGTGGATGGTGCTAGACAACTGCCCCCCGGACAACCGCCCCCCGGACAATTGCTCCCCGACAACCGCCACCCGGACAACTGCCCCCGTAGGACAATCGCCCACCGGACAACCGCCCCCCGCACAATTGCCCCGACAACCGCCCCCCGGACAACTGCCCCCGTTGGACAATCGCCCCCAGGATTGTTGCCCCCATAAGTAAATAAAAATTAAATTGGAATTAAATTTATTATATTTAAAAAAAAAAACCTAACCTAACCTAACGTAACCTAACCTAACCACCAACTATGACTTTCAAAACGACCTTTCAATAAGTATTGCCAACTGTTTAAATATAATTAAATAATCCATAGTATATATGAAATACAATAAGTCTTCCCAACAGTGTTAAATAAATTAAGGAGCTAAACTTCATAATTTTATTATAAATAAGTAAGCAATAATTGGAAAATTTTTTGTTAAATATTGCTAACTTTTTAATATAATTTTTTTTCAGGCTACAAGCAAATTAAGCAAGAATTGACAATAATGTTGTTAAATAGTGTTTTCGCTTGCCATTTTTTAAACGTAAATTTAATTTCTATTTAATTTTATTTACTTAGGGGGGAAATAATCCGGGGGTGCGATTGTCCTACGGGGGCAACTGTCCGGGGGGCGGTTGTCGGGGGACAATTGTCCGGGGGGGCGGTTGTCCAAGGTGCAGTAGCCCTGTTCAAAAATCAACTTTTTCTTATTTTCATAGGTTTCTGTACTTTTTCCCATGCATTTTGACCTGAAAAGGCCGAAAATCACAACCATTTGACCTAGGTTGTTGGGAAGCATTGCCGCATGGAGCTTTAAGTTTTCTGCCTTGAAATCGGCCAAAAGCACCAGTTCGGGTCCCTTGAATCATGTTTTGCACTATAACCTTTTATCTAAACAAGATAGAGCAACAAAATAGGCACCAAATTAAAGTGTTTTTAATCCTCTTTCTAACTTATACAATTATGATAGTCTTGGAACAAGAAATGGCACATTGGTACATACAAAGATTTCAGAAATATCACATAATTCGTTTTCTCACACTCAAGGCAGACAAGGCACCTTATCATGACACAAATTTGAGATTAACATTTTGTCACTGGTCTAATCGATCAAGAAGTGAAAGCATTACATGGTGATTAATTTCATAATGACATTACACAGTCAGTTGTTGAGAGTTTGTTTCTTGAAGCTGTCAAAGCGGCGTCTGTTGAACTCCACAGCTTGAAGGAGATAGTCCCTTTGCTTGGCATCTGTTGTTATGACATTTGCAAAGTCGCTCATCATCTTGACCACACGTTCAGCAATGTCATTCACCGCTTTCAGATTCTTAACATAGTCCAACGCTTTTCTGTAGTCCTCATTCTGTGGCCAAGACGTGACAGGTTCCAGAAGCCACTCGGATCCAATGTTCAGTGTGTCCAGCAGGAAATGTGATTCTGGGCCAATGAGATCAAACAGGGTGGTCTTAGCTGTGACTCTCTGGAATAGAGGCTTTCCTGTTCTGAAGCTGTCTGGCTTCTCAGTGGCATGTAACTGGGCAGCAATGTCGTGCTTCAATGTGCACTCAATCTACTGCTGAAACAGGGCAAATGGCACGATACCTTGCGTCAGGTACATTTGTGGTTTTCCATCTTATTAAGTACTGCATCAGCAATCTCTGGGTCAGTTTTCTTGTACTTCAACATGTCCTGGATTAGACTTAGATCATTCACGGGAGCATCTGCAGCAGACATTGACATCATCCATACAGGAGTGTAGAACAGCGCAAGGAAGGTGTGAGTCTTTCAGCTTTGATACAGTGTCTTCGTCGTACTCAAGTTGATCTGCAAACATCAGCATTTTCATGGAGTACAGGTTTCTGGCCATCCATCTGGGCCTGAAATGGCGCCTGGTCGACTCCAGTGAATACCTCGAGGAGGCGTTCTCCAAGAACAATGACTGTCAGTTCAGCCATTTCCCTGTAGTCGGCTCTTGGAAAGCCTTTCTGCTGTTAGAATGTCTTGGAGTATTTTTCACTGTTCTTCTTCTTTTCCTTCAGCCATTTGCTGTTGATAGCAGCATCTTGGGTTTCCTTGGACAAGTCCGTCCAAACATCCTTCAGATGCTCAAACCAGGATTATCTGGCCCCTCACCTTCCCAAACAGCT
The DNA here is from genome assembly GCA_023014485.1 of Bathynomus jamesi. Classification (NCBI taxonomy): domain Eukaryota; kingdom Metazoa; phylum Arthropoda; class Malacostraca; order Isopoda; family Cirolanidae; genus Bathynomus; species Bathynomus jamesi. The sequence continues at coordinate 2,655 of JAJOZX010008212.1, read as the reverse complement.
TCTCCCAAACTCCTACTAGGATTTCCAGGATGTGATGTCGAACAGGCCAGATAAAACACCTTTTGTTCAGCATTTTCTCTAGCAGTTTGGCAGCTCCTCTGTGAAACTCCACTGTTACTGGATGTAGTGTCAAAACAGGCAGTAACATTATCCGTAAGTTCCCATGTCTCAAGTAAACCATTGAAGCCTCAGCCTGAGCTGTGCCAGAAGAATTGTCGATGACAGGTACTCCCATAACTTTCCTTCAGTGTATGAAGGTGGACCAGACACTAGCACAGCTAAAGTCTCTGAGGTACTTCCAGGTTCACTGCCAAGACATCTTTGAGCAACTTTCCATCCCAGTGTAAGGCAGCGTACTGTGGGGGGTTTTCACAAAAGTTGGACATGTGACTCTGGCTGATATTATACCTGGACAGCATTCTGTTGCGACGTGTTGTTGAGGTTGAGATGACGAAGTTATCCAGATCAGCCCTCCAGCTTTCAAGGTGGCAGAAACCATGGCAGTAACTTGATTGTCTGATAAACCAAGACGATCAGCTGTATTGCAGATGACATCACATTCCATGACCTTCCTTGGAAACGTCAAAGTAACACTAGTCACAGTGTCTTGATGGTGAGAACATCCAGGACGAGGCTGATGGTAATCCATGTCCTCTGTGTTAGCGTCGTTGTCAGTTGAGTCACCCAGGTAATGTCATCCACATGGTGCTAGGACAACTGCTCCCCGGACAACCGCCCCCCGGACAGTTGCCCCCCGACAACCGCCCCCCCGGACAACTGACTGCCCCCGTAGGACAATCGCCCCCCTGATTATTGCCCCCCCATAAGTAAATAAAAATTAAAATAGGAATTAAATTTATTATATTTATAAAAAACAAACCAACCTAACTAACCTAACCTAACCTCCAACTATGACTTTCAAAACGACCTTTCAATAAGTATTGCCAACTGTTTAAATATAATTAATTAATCCATAGTATATATGAAATACAATAGTCTTGCCAACTGTTTAAATAAAATTAAGTAGCTAAACTTCATAATTTTATTATAAATAAGTAAGCAATAATTGGAAAAAATTTTGTTAAATATTGCTAACTTTTTAAAGATAATTTTCACTGGAAACTTTGACTGGAAGCAACCTCTGAGGGAAGTTGGTTCCAGATATTAACTATTTTATAGGAAAAGAAATTTCCGCAGACAGAGGTCTAAATGTCTTTAGTTCCAGTTTAAACCCATTATTTCTTGTCGGATTGGCTTAAGTGAGAATAAGTTTCTGTAATCTACCTGTCTATTTCTTTGAGCATCTTGAAGACTTGAATAAGCTGACCTCGCAACCTCCTCGTCTCTAAGCTAACAGATTTAGGGGCTCCAATCTCGTTGGTTAGCTTTGCATTCTCAGTGAAGGGATCAATTTTGTAGCCCTTGCTTGTACTCTTTCTAACCTTTCTATGTCCTTCCTGAGGGATGGAGACCAAAACTGCGCACAGTATTCCACTTGAGGTCTGACTAGATTATAAAGAGACATTACAGTCTCCTTGTTCCGAAACTGGATACTGTCTTTTAATATAACCTAATAATTTTAAGGCCCTCCTTTCGACTTCTGCACAGTGCTTCGACGGTTCAGATCGTGCTGATATAGACTCCTAAGTCTTTCTCTAGATCGGTCTCAGTCAAGTTCATTCCCAAGAAAGAGTAATCGGTCTTCGGGTTTTATACCCATGTGCATTACCTTACATTTGTCCAAGTTGAATGCATCTGCCAAGTAGCAGACCATTCGCCCAACCTGTCAAGATCGTTCTGAAGCGTTTACGCCCTCCTCAGTACCTACACTACTTCCTAATTTCGTATCGTCTGCAAATTTGTAGATTGCACTTAGAAGCCCGACGTCTATATCGTTAATATAGATGAAAAAGTAAAGGACCCAGCACGGAACCCTGTGGGACACCACTGTGACGGGCGCCCACTCCGAAGCCACTCCATTTATTACCACTCTCTGCTTTCTATTTTAACCAATCCTCAATCCAGTTGGAAACGAGCCCGGTGATTCCTAGTCCTTTGACTTTAGCTATCAATCTAGCGTGAGGGACTTTGTCAAAAGCTTTTGAAGTCAAGATACACTATATCTATTGCCCTACTTGCTCGTACAGTGTATGCATATATTGGAAAAACTCTAACAGGTTTGTCAGACAGGATCTCTGTTGCCTAAATCCATGTGAGAATAAAAAATTAGATTGTTAGATTCAGGTGATACACAATACGTTTTGTAATGATGGATTCCAACGTTTGTCGACAACTGATGTTAAACTGATCGGGCGAGAGAGAGAGAGAGAGAGAGAGAGAGGAGAGAGAGAGAGAGAGAGAGTTACAAGAGTTACAAGGGAAAGAAGTACCTAAAAAGGCCTTGCGGCCCATACCGAGGAGGTACCAATGGCAACGGGTGCCAGGGAAATTTTGTACACACTGAAATAGTGTGCAACATTTGGTCTAACCTTTTCTTGAACTGATCCAAAGAGGAACTGTTCATAACTTCCGAAGGTAACCTGTTCCAAGTTAGCCTGTTCAAAAATCAACTTTTCTTATTTCAGAGTTTCTGTACGTTTTCCCATGCTTTTTGACCTGAAAAGGGCGAAAATCACAACCATTTTGACCTAGGTT
>JAJOZX010008211.1:172500-176771 GCA_023014485.1 Bathynomus jamesi | reverse complement strand
CTAGATAAAGAGGCAATTAGATTGATAATTAATCAGTTAGATGGCTAGATAGTAAATTAGCTATTTATTAGATTGATAACTTCGGTGTATTTACGTGCAATAACGAAATTCTTTTTAAAAATTTTATAATAGAAATATGCCTAATTCGAACCATGGCAAATTATTTAAAAAATAGTATGACAAATAGGCTTTATAATATTTTATCGAACCTACACCCATTTCGTCTCCAAAACCATAACATCGACATATTACAAAACTAACAACCTAACCTAGCGTAGCGTAACCTAACCTAACCTACAATAATTTGTCGATTTTATAGCCAAGTCGATCAAATGTCGTTGGCCAGATTTTATCAATAAAATCTGAAGGAAAAAAAATTTCCTTTCTATTTATGGAAATCCGAAATTATTTTTAGATTTTGGATTCGTTCTGTCTTTTTATATTTTGGGGTAACATAAAAAACTTACCTTATTTTACCTGTTTTTTTGGCAAAACTTGCGTGTCTAGAGTTTGTATTTTACTTCCATGAAAAAAATCATTGGAAATTTTTAACTTTCTTTTTATATTTTGGTGAAAAATAGTTCTCAAATTTATGTTGAAGTTAATTGAAAAATTGGTTGAATAGTTATGAAAATTTTAAAGAAAACGAAAGAAAACGAAAGAAAACGAAAGAAACTGAAAATCAATTTCTGTCGTTCTTAGTAATTTTTTTTTTTTTTTTTAGATTTTAGTTTGAGATGGAAATGATTTCAAAAAATTTTGATTTTCAGAGCGTGATTTTTCTTCTGTACTAACAACCAGCGTCGTGACAGAAGGTATGTACAGGTTAATGAAGAAGAATCCGAACCACGGGTCGTTACATCATCTGGACGCAGAGAATGGTCATCCATCCATCATTTACTGAACGGACCCAGCGTCGCTTAACCTCGCTGATATAACGGAAAGCGGGTTGGCCAAACAGTTAAACTTTGGCCTTGTGAAAGGACAAACCTCGATCAAAGGAAAGGTCAAAAGGGCATTATGCTAATTTTTACCCGTTTGTCAATTATTAATTAATTATTAGTAAATTAAATATTAAATATTTTTTCTTTGATAAAAATATGAATTATTTCGAATTTCAACAATAATTCATAATTGGTTGGATAAATAATCTCACTAGTATAAAAACGGGGTGCCGAATACACTGTCACACCAACTGTTCTGAAATTTTTTTCATTAATCATCCTATTTTTCCAACCAATTATGAATTCTTGAATTTTCAAATTTTAGTAATTTTTCCTTAGCTTTTATCTCGGCCATTATTATATCCATTTGCCATTTTGCCAAAATAAACAAATCAGTCCTCCAAATTTCCATAAAATGGTTAAGCTTCGATCATTTCCATTAATTAGAATGTTCTTCAAAGCATTTTGAAGGTTAAAGGAGTTTTGATCCTCTGTAGACACACACACACGTAGTATACATATATATTTCCTTCCTGTAAGGGGGGGGGGGGGGGAAGGTACCCATCAAAATGAAAAATCATTTATAATGACAAGCGTTTCGAGTCACAATTATATCTCCTGAAGAATTGATAAGAATCATGCATTTACCTTTTTAAAAAATTATATCCTCAATCTTATGAAAAAGTGATTTGCGCTTTGATGCAGTCACGCGTATAGGAGGAATCAAGCCCTAAACTGTGCCCAGTTTCTCATTCGTTGAGTAAATTGTTGGCAATCTAGAAATGAATGACTTGTAATATTGATTTTCCCTTCTATCAAGATAATTTTTAAAAATTATATACAATTTTTAATAAACAAAAAAAATCTAAAATAAAGCATACATTTATTTTGTACATCAATGTAAATTTTTTTGAATTTGAAAAATTTCACGATAAATTTAACGATAAATTTAATTTTGTAATAAATTAATAATTATTTTACATTTTACGTTTATATTGTTGATAGCGAATTCTTTTTTTTATCTTTTTTTATTTATATAAAAAATGTCAGAAAACTCATTGCCCCACGATGTGTTGGGGTATCCCAAGAATCGCTTTTAGCGGGATAAACGGCCTACTCAGTGTAACCTAGGAGCCAGCATGCGGGAACGAACAAAGCTTCACCTCTCAGAGTCCACCAACGTAACCAGTGAGCCACTGGACGTCCACGTAATTTATATACCCTCACAGTTCCACCGAAATAACTTTATTCCTATACCCATATACACCAGCGTCTTGGTTCAGTGGGTAACACTTTGCTTTGCTTTTCCTTCAGTGAATTTTAAATTCAAACTGTAAAATATATTTTTCTCAGTGACTTATCTTTATTGGTCAAAGCACCATCGATTACCGAAGTCAGGATAGACTTCGTCGTCAGGTAAGTGTGCCCCATTGTATCTGGCTTTGCTAATTGATGATACCATGGGTATACCTATAAGAAAGGCCTTACAAAAATTGTAAACAAGAATTTAATATCTTCTTTTTAACCATTTTGAAGTTTAGGTAATAAATAATAATGGTATATTTAACCTCCTTCACAATGTCTGAGGTCATATTCCTTAGATCCGAACCTGGGATCCGAACCACGGGTCGCTATGTAATCTGAACGCAGAGGACGGTCTCCCATCCAACTACTCTCCAGACCCAATGTCGCTTAAGTTTGCTGATCGATGGGAACCGGTGTTACGACATTGGCTAAAACGTAGCCCATTTTAGGCAATAGCTTCAGTTTTGTTTTCTGGACACGCTTAATGGTACGAATTATATAATTTAATACTATTTTTTCAGAAACTTTCGTTCATGAAATAAAATCTATTGAAAGAGAACGAATTATTTCGAAATTCAACAGTTATTCATAATTGAGTGGATAAATTAATGGTACAAATTATATAATTTAATACTATTTTTTCAGAAACTTTCGTTCATGAAATAAAATCTATTGAAAGAGAACGAATTATTTCGAAATTCAACACTTATTCATAATTGAGTGGATAAATAATTTGACCGGTATAAAAAAAAAAATGGGTGCCGAATACACTGTCACACCAACTGTTCACTTATTTTTTACTGATCATCTTATTTTTCCAACCAATTATAAATTTTTTAGGAATCTTTTAATTCCAATTATTTTTTCGTAACTTTTATTTCGACAAATATTATGCCCATTAACTTTTTAATTAATAGCGTGTTTAGAGGTTAAACTAGCGCTACTAGATTTTTACTGCATTTTGGGGTGGGGGGTGGGGGGGTTAAGCATTTTAACCCTTTAACGCCGAACGCTTTTGTAGAGTTGTCTAAATGCGTGTATTTGAAACGGTACGTATTGGACCCAGTCGGCGTTAGAGGGTTAAACAAACAAAACAAGAACCTCCAACTGATTCCTATCTATTTTTCAGTAATAAAATGAGTATGTATTGAACCAAAATGGTTTAAATGAGAGTCATCCAAGATTTCAGTAATTAACGGTACGAGGACCGAGTATAAATATAATAATGAAGTCTTTAAAATCGTGCATTTCCTTTCTGTCAATGACCCAAGATAGAAATTGTTAAAACCTTGGATATTTTCTATCGTAAGGCAAGATGGTATTTCTCAAGAAGAATCGAGTCGAGTCAGAAATTGTGTCCCGTGTTTATTTTTAATTTAGAAGAGTGCACTTGCAATACGTGCCCGTATATGATTGCCTTATTTTCTAACTACACCCGTAAGCACGTGTGTATTACACACACACACACACACACACACGTACGTGTAATACACTAACCCCTAACTGATTCTAAAATAATAATAACCACTTTCAAAAATGATCCCAAGCGAAATTTCATTGTAAGCATAACTCCAGATTTCAAAAGCCACGTTTCCATTTACTCATTAAAAAAACATAAAAGTCACCCCTCCACTAATTATCAAAGAAGGAAAACGAGCTGTAATTATTAAGGTAAACGAAACAAGAAATTAGACAAAGTTTAGATTAGAATGTCTTGCTTTCATTTTCTTTGAAGCTTATTTATTTTTATGAAGTTTCATTTTATTATGAACATAATGAACATTTATTAACATTATGTTTCGGGATTTAACATAATGAACGTTTATTAACATTATGTTTTGGGATTTAACATAATGAATGTTTAAACATTATGTTTCGGGATTGAACATAATTAACATTTAACATTGTTAAATAATGAACATTTAACATTGTTAATGAACATTTATTAACATTATGTTTTGGGGTTGAACATAATGAACATTTATTAACATTATGTTTTGGGGTTGAACATAATGAACATTT
>JAJOZX010008211.1:100000-167500 GCA_023014485.1 Bathynomus jamesi | reverse complement strand
TCCGAGAATTATCTGTACAAGTTTTGGCTGTTATTAAAAGTCAACCATGAAGTGTAGAAATTCCAGTGTTGTCCCATTTAACAGAGAATCTCATTAAGTTTTCTCTGATACCAAGTTTTGACAAGTTTTTTAGAAATTCCATTGGGTCCGAAAATTATCTGTACAATTTCATCTTTTAATAAAATTCTTGATAACACACGTAAAATTCTTAAAGATTATTTAGAATCTGTATTTTCAAAAGTTTCTTTTATTAAAGTAACGTTGTTACAAACATTCGATATGTGCACCATCAGTGATTCGCAAAACATCCAATCAATAATCCAAATGTTGCCATGTACGCTGCAGCATATCCACATCAATTCGCTCAATAGCAGCTGTGATTCTTGCTTTTAAATCCATCATGTCTGTCACCCGCGTACAAAAAATAAAAACTTTTCAAAACTTGTTATCAGAAAAAACTTAATCAGTTTCTCTGTAAAATGGGACAACACTGGAATTTCTACACTTCATGGTTGACTTTTAATAACAGCCAAAAATTTTACAGATAATTCTCGGACACCCGGTATATATGTAGATATGTATATATATATATATATATATATATATATATAACAGGGTGGGCCGTAAGTTTCCATACATAGGAAAAATAAACATTTTTTTATGGACAACCATTTTTATTTATATAATATGCTCTACATGGTTGCCATTGTTTTGAAAACACATTTCAATACGTGTTCCCCACTGTTGATGAACACGCATTAGCACAGTTGACGTTATGCTTGTAATGGCGTTGGTGATACGTTCCTTTAGATGATTTATGTCTCGTATCTTTTCCTGATACACCATGGCCTTCAAGTGCCCCCAAAGATAGAAATCAAGGGGGGTGAGATCTGGGGATCTGGGAGGCCACTCCACAGGACCACGCCGACCAATCCAAGCATCCGGAAACTGCTGATCCAAATACCGACGCACGTGAAGACCATAATGAGGTGGAGCTCCATCTTGCTGGAAGTAAACTGGGAAGTTACCTTCCTCGTTTAGCAGGGATGGGAAAATCTCTTCTTGCAACATGTTAAGATACCTTTCGGCATTAAGATTTCCACTGACAAAAATTGGTCCAATAATTCTGTCACCCCATATCCCGGCCCACACCATCACTTTACCGGCACCTTGCATCTTCGTCGGACTCAGCCAGTTAGGGTTAGCATTACTCCAGTAACGTATGTTTTGCCGATTAACCTCTCCATTGACGTAAACATTTGCTTCATCAGTAAACAAGATCTTAGTTGAAAAGTTTGCATCCTCGTTCACTTTGGTTAATGCCCATTCACAGAATTCCATCCGTCTATCCGGGTCGTCTTCACTCAAATGCTGTGCCATATGCAATTTGTATGGATGCCATTTTTGTTTGCTTTCAAAATGCGCCTGATACTCGATCTGCTGACACCACTTTCTGCAGACAACCGTCGTGTACTTTTTCTGGGACTCCGTGTAAGCGCTGTAAGTATCGTAGCTGTTGTGTCTTCATCGGTGGTTGTACGTCTTGGACCACTTCGCGGTTGATCTGCAACATTTCCAGTTTTCTGAAACTTGTTAATAGTTTTGCCACAGTGTCGTGTGTGATGTTCGTTCCATGTTGTCTGTTAAAGTTCATTGCAACCATGCGACTGCTTCCCGACCCAGCCATCAGTATGATTTTAATTCGTTGCTCTTTCGTCAAACGCATATTCTTAGGGTATCTGAAACATAAAAACAAACGTTTAATTTTTCCTATGTATGGAAACTTACGGCCCACCCTCTATATATATATAAGTTATATATGTATGTTATTTTTTTATTTATTTATTTTTTTTTCTGTAACCTATATATAGGCTGTAACCCTTTTATGTACTTCAGTGTTCCTGAGGATGTCATTAGACGAAAGCGCTTGAGCACCATTTTGTGTTTCCTTTCCTTCGTGGTTTTATTCATCATATATATATAATATATTATATATATATATATATATATATATATATATATATATATATATATATATATATATATATATATCACTATCATACAGAAATCGAGCAAATTAGTAAGACAAAAATGATTATGTTGAAAGCCGCGTTGAGAATCTTTAATTAATTTATTAATTTCTAAGTGATTAACTACTCTGTACCGAAGGATTGTCTCCCTCACTTACCAACTGCTTAAGTCAGACTAATGAGACTATAATTTCCTGAAGCGATTTGTCCCCCTTTTTTAAATATTGGCGTAATGTTTGCAAGTTTCCAATCGAACGGAACTTCTCCGGAGAGCAACGATTTATTATTATTATTACTAGTACAGTTCCCGCCGCTTCGCTGACGGTTAGACAGGCTAAACTACAAAAAAAGAACCCAGCCGTGAAAATTTTGAGCTTCACATTGTGTCAACATTTCTGAATCTGGTATCTCCCAAAACCTCCACCCCCATTCATACAACTTGGGGCTAACCCCCTCCCCCATTACCCCACCCTTCCCCCATTGCTAAACTACAGAAAAGAACAGTCATGAAAATCTTGAGCTTCACATTGCCGCCCGTAATACAATTTCTGAATTTTTTTTACAATTTCTGAATTGTTTTCTCACAATTTCTGAAAGTGTGACGGACGGAGACAGACAGACAGACGGACAGCTCTCTTATTATATTATATAGATTAAATATATATATATGTGAGAGGAGAGACTATTGCTCATTTCAATTCTTTAAGTGCCCTAGGGTAGATCTTATCTGGACCTAGAGTTTTTTTAGAATTAATTTTACCTATGACCGAGAGTACTTCACTTTCACTAATGATAAAATCATGAAGCCTTAAATGATCATCACCGAGTATGATTACAGGAACCCGAATGTTCATATTTTCATTAGTAAACACGGAAGAGACGAATTTATTTAAAACTTCCGTCATTTGTTAAGTCATCGTAAATTTGTTCGTGTTTTCGTCCGTGAGTAGACCTATAATTATCTACGAAGCTACTCTATTTTATTCCTAACATAATTATTATAGAATTCCTTCGGATTCGACTTAATTTAATTCACTATATATAGCTCATAGTTGCGTTTATTTTTTCTATAAGCATTTTCATCGGACAAATTATTGGATTCTTTAAATTTAAAATACGCGTTCCTTTTTAACGTAAGCTACTTTTAATTTCAACATTCCATCATTTAGGTCTAACAGACTTCGCCAGTTTCTTTTTATGTAACGAGATATTACGTGATTCTAAACGTTTAAAATAATTAAAAAAAATGTCCATGTGCCATTAATATCATCGCACGATAGAGCCTCATCCAAATTATGAGTCGAAAGTTGCAGTTTCATGTCACGAAATTTAGCTATTTTAAAATAAAAAATGTATTTCAGGCTCTCTCAATTATAAACATTAATTTTCATTTCAAATGTTATTTGCCTATGATCACTGGTGGAAACAATGAACATTGTTGAACAATGACCATTCAACATTGTTGAACAATGACCATTCAACATTGTTGAACAATGACCATTCAACATTGTTGAACAATGACCATTCAACATTGTTGAACAATGACCATTCAACATTGTTGAACAATGACCATTCAACATTGTTGAACAATGACCATTCAACATTGTTGAACAATGACCATTCAACATTGTTAAACAATGACCATTCAACATTGTTAAACAATGACCATTCAACATTGTTAAACAATGAACATTCAACATTGTTAAATAATGAACATTCAACATTGTTAAATAATGAACATTCAACATTGTTAAATAATGAACATTCAACATTGTTAAATAATGAACATTCAACATTGTTAAATAATGAACATTCAACATTGTTAATAATGAACATTCAACATTGTTAAATAATGAACATTCAACATTGTTAAATAATGAACATTCAACATTGTTAAATAATGACATTCAACATTGTTAAATAATGAACATTCAACATTGTTAAATAATGAACATTCAACATTGTTAAATAATGAACATTCAACATTGTTAAATAATGAACATTCAACATTGTTAAATAATGAACATTCAACATTGTTAAATAATGAACATTCAACATTGTTAAATAATGAACATTCAACATTGTTAAATAATGAACATTCAACATTGTTAAATAATGAACATTCAACATTGTTAAATAATGAACATTCAACATTGTTAAATAATGAACATTCAACATTGTTAAATAATGAACATTCAACATTGTTAAATAATGAACATTCAACATTGTTAAATAATGAACATTCAACATTGTTAAATAATGAACATTCAACATTGTTAAATAATGAACATTCAACATTGTTAAATAATGAACATTCAACATTGTTAAATAATGAACATTCAACATTGTTAAATAATGAATATTCAACATTGTTAAATAATGAATATTCAACATTGTTAAATAATGAACATTCAACATTGTTAAATAATTCACCGTGTAACACAAAATTTGTCCATGAGTTAAAACTATTATTTTCTGATTTTTTAGGGCATAAATAAGTAAAAATGAGCAGTCACCAAGTTCAGACTTCGGTTCTGAGTTCATGAGATCGATTTATTGATTTTTTGCCATTTTTCTTATTAATTTAAGGGTTTTTCACACTATCTGCTTTTAAATGAAATGAATCCTGTTAAGTATAATTTTAATTGATGTTAACACGATTATTATGATAAATCAATGATGAAAAATGAAGTTCTCCAGGCCCCGTCTTTAGAAATGAAAATAAAAAGAAGGAAACGAGTAGGGAATAATTATGTATTATAATATGTTAATACACAGACAGTGATACAGTGCAGTGATGCAGAGCGTTGATAAAGAGTATTGCTACGGAGAATTAATACAGAATTGATACAAAAATTCTAGCGTTATAGTTTAATCAAAAAGAAGTTTGTCTACGAGATTGGCGATTGTATTTCAGTTCACTCTCACGCAAAAGGTTCCAGATATAGTCCCTCATCATACTTTCATTGTACTGTCCCTTGTAGCGTTCCTCGAAAGAGCTGACATCCTGGTGAAATCTTTCACCTTTTCTTCTGAGTAGTCTCCCATGTTTTCTTTGAACTCATCAAGGTGGGCGTGTAGTACGTGCAGTTTCAGCGACATCCGGCAGCCCATGCTCCGGTACGTGTCCACAAGTTCGTCAACGATTTCCCTGTACTTCTCTGCCTTGTGGTTTCCGAGGAAACCTTTGACTAGAGAAACGAAGCTTGTCCAAGCTGCCCGCTCAACCTCAGACAGCTTCTCAGGAAAGCTGTCGGAGTCAATAAGTCGCTTCACCTGAGGGCCCACAAATACTCCTGCTTTGATCTTCGCCTCCGACAACTTCGGGAACAGCTCCTGGATGTGCTTCAAGGCCTCACCCTCTGGATCGAGCTGTTTAACAAACTGCTTAATGATGCCCAATTTGATGTGCAGGGGTGGCATCAGCACTTTCGTTGGCTCCACCAGCGGCTCTTGCTTCACGTTATGGGCCCCAACCTCATAGCCGGTCCTGAGGGGCCAGTTCCTCTTCTCGTAGTGAAGGGCTGTATTTCGGCTATCCCAGAGGCACAGATAGCAAGGGAACTTGGTGAAGCCTCCCTGAAGCCCCATCAAGAAGGCCACCATCTTGAAATCGCCAATGACCTCCCAGCTGAATTGGTCGTACTTCAGTGCACTCAGCAGGATTTTGACGTTCTGGTACTCTTCTTTCATGTGCACTGAATGAGCCAGAGGAATCGAGGGCCACTGATTTGTGTTGTGCAGTAAAACAGCCTGAGGCTTTTAGATGAACTGTCGATGAAGAGCCGCCAGTCAGAGGTGTTGCAGGGAATGCCCACAGCGTCGAAGAGTCCTCTGATGTCATGGCAGTAGCACAACCCATCTCTAAGAGTGAAGAACACTGAAAAGCCGCGATGCCGCTTCCTCTGGGAAGTAATTCGAACGCTGTCGTCCAGTAAGTCCCACTGCTTCAGTCTGGAAATGAGCAGCTCGGCGTTCGACTTTGTCAAGGCCATTTCCCTGATGAGGTCGTTGATGTCCTCTTGGTTGGGGTAGTAGGGGCACCTTTCACCGGCCACCCGGCGTCGACGGCGCGCAGCAGATGACGCACCTTGCTCCTCCTCGGAATCATCATAGCTTGCTGCTTGACAAGATTGATTTCTCAAGGGAGGCTGTGGCACAGGTAGGTCCGTCGCGTTATGGGGAACAGGTGCAATAAATGACGGAATGTCAGGGTACTCAATGGGAGGCGCATTCTTCACCTTTCTTCGTTTTGTTGGGTCCACCATACAGAAATAGCAGTCCGTGAGATGGTCTGAGGGCTCACGCCAGACACGGGGGATAGCGAAACGCATTGCCCTCTTCTCTCCTCTAAACCAACCTTCAAGAGTGCGGCGGCAGTAGTCACAGATGACATGTGGTGCCCAGCGTTTGTCTTGGTCACCGACTGGCATTCCGAAGTAGGCATGATAGGTTTCCTTTGCACGGGTGCAACTGTCCAAGCAGTGTTTTTTAGCCGTCTTTGCGAAGAACTCGCCGCACACGTAGCAGAAGGAATCCGCTGGGTATTTGCAACCACGAGCAGCCATAACAGTAACTTCGTCACACGTCTGAAAAAGTAAAAATAATGGATTAATTTAACCCTATATGGACATAATTCTTATTTGTCTTAAAATTTTTTTTACCTATATTAAACATTCATTTAGAGCAGTGGTTCCCAACCGGTTTTGGCTTATGGCCCCCTTAGGAACCTTATTTTTTCCTGTGGCCCCCATAAGCATTATTTTCAGTAGGTAATATGCAGATTAACTCTATTTTACAAAATAACATTTTCCTGTGGCCCCCTTCAAATGTGTCATGGCCCCCAGGGAGCCATATGGCCCCCGGTTGGGAAACACTGATTTAGAGTACTTTGAACATAAATATGTGATTTTTAATGTAATATATATATAATAATATATATATATAAATATAATAATATATAATAATATATATATAATATATATAATACAAATTGGACAACCTTATACCACGTGGCAAAGAAGGCATGGATGTCAGAGCCATCAATATTGTTACGTTTCAATAAAATATTCTAGTGCTCAGTTTATCAGAATTGTTTTATATTACTTCAGCCACTCTAACAACATATATTGAGCAATAAAAAATTATTCAACTTACCTTTAATCAATAAAGTGCTAAAAAATAAAAAACGAACTGCGTAACCATACACTTTTACTTCTACTGACGCACTAACTTATTTTTTTCATTAAAGCTCGGTTTTCTGCAGTAGGAGTTGCCAATTCGTGATATAAACTCCTTGAACCGTTACAAATTTGACGATAATCGTCATTTAAGTTAAAATGTACTTGTTTCGGTAAATATATAGTAAATTTTGAAGCGTTTACAGATCTGTCGCAGATGTCCATATAGGGTTAAAAAATAATAATATTCTTATTTCAACAAAATCGATGTACTGACAACAAACCCGAAGTTTAAAATCACTGACAGCTTTTTTCCAGTGATTTGAAGCATAATGAATCAGAAAATAAAGGTTATTGCCCAGAAACAAAGAAAATTTTTTTTTTTGTTACACGGTTTAATGAACATTCAACATTGTTAAATAATGAACATTCATTAACATTGTTATCGGGTTTTTAAATATATGCACTTATATATTATTATTTAAAGAGGTAATAGTAATATTTGAGTTGTTTTTAACCTCTTTCGGAACGGCAAAGGTCATGTGGCGGAGGGGACCTACAGCTTTATGCGACATCCGAAACACGAGTCGCTACATCATCTGAAAAGCAGGCGGCGGTCACCCAACTTAAGCAGACCATTTACAAAGATAATGTTTCAGATAGTTATTTAATAATTTCAAATTGTTTAGAATGATCCATGCGAAATGTTTAGCTAATTCTGAACCACCCTGTGCACAGTGTGGTTGATTTAGTATTTACTTCCTTGCATCACTCCGAACTACATCTCATACTGTAGTGACGTTGGTGGTAAATTCTGCCTGATATAAATCCCTAATTTGACCATTTAACAGTGTGTGCTACAGAACTACCTGATTGGGCTACTTTCAAATCGCATAATAACTTTTGGCGACTTTAAACGAATTTGTGGTTTCCTAAGATATATAAACCTTTTTCAGGTTCGTTAAATATTCATGCGCTACCACTTATTTATTTTATTTATTTATATATATATATATATTTATATATATATATATATATATATATATATATATATATATATATATAATCAGTCGTTCCTTGTGAAACAGACGTGTTTTATCGAGTGTCAAGTGTTATCAATTGAATAAGTGGTTTTCGTTGAAGTGTTTTAAAAAAGAAGTGTTCTGTGCATTCGTAACTAAATTACTTCGTGCTACTAATCATTCATTAATGAATATATTTCATTTATTGACGTTATTCAGTACTATATTATTTGATCAAACCAAGGCTACTGAACGTGGCTTGCCTTTTGTTTCTCAAATCAATCAGAAAACGTGCAGTCATAAGGTTCATTTTTCCGTGCTTCGAGAGGTCAGGTAGTGTGTCGTCAGAAACCGTGTGAAAAAAAGGAAAAAATCGGGTCGAATCGCGGACAGATAAGTGTTATAAATACTCTTCTTTTACAGATCTTTTGTCGGTAGCTTAATTCTATATTAATTTAGTATAAATTTGTGTTAGAAGAACCTGTTTCTGCCTTTCAAGAACGCGGTAGACCTACGTTGTAATTTATTAATTTCCAAACGCTCGTTTTTTGTTTTTGTTTTTTTTGTTCAACTAATTAAAAGCATGGCACCCCCGTCAAGTACTTGCAGTCGCTGTGAAGGGAAATTTGCTGAACTGCTGGCTAGGTATAGGGACTTATTAGAGCGACTAAAGGAGAAAACTAATAAGATTGTTTTAACAGGTATACTTCCTCGAATTATCCAACGAAGCGATTTCTACAGCAAGGCGACCTATATTAACAATAACCTAAAGTGTCTCTGCCAACAGGAAGGAGTGCATTTGGCAAATTTTTGGAACAGTTTCTACGGCAGGAGGGACTTGTTCCTCGAAGATGGACTTCATTTTAATGACGTTGGAGCTGCGCGTTTAGGAAGACTATTTCATAATACTGTCTCTTTCTTTTCAGGCTGCCGCAACCCGAACGGTCCCAGCGTAAATTCCACAAATTTCCCCTGCGCTCGCGAAGGTGTCGCAATTACAAACAATTTGAAAGTTCTATGCTTAAATGCTCGTAGCCTACGAAATAAAATAAACGAATTTTTTTCTTTAATTGCTTGTAAAGACTATGATTTAATTGCGATAAATGAATCGTGGCTTAGCACTGAAACACGTGACTTTGTAGGGGAGTATCAAATTAAAGGTTATATACTTTTTGTTAAAAACAGAATAGGTAGGCGAGGAGGAGGTGTTATGTTGTATATCAAAGATAATATTGCGAACGTTATAGAAGTAAAGCGCTCAATTCCAGAACCGATAGATTCATTCGACTATAGCAGAACTTAAATTGAACGATTTCAAACTTCTTGTTGTGGTTATATATAGGCCCCCTAATCAAACAGCTGATACGGACGAAGCGTTATATCGTGAACTAAAGAGAATAATCGGTAGTGAGCAGGCTTTAGTTATGGGTGACTTTAATTGCGCCAACGTGAATTACGATACAATGCAGGGAGACGCGGAAGGTAATCGTTTAGTTAATTTTCTCGAGGATAGCTTTCTTATTCAAAAGGTTGGGGAACCTACGAGGTTGGGGAACCTACGAGGTTGGACAGTATTTTAGATTTAGTAATAACTACGGATGATAGGCTAATTACTGATCTTCAAGTAATAGAACCGTTAAGCAATAGCGATCACAATATGGTAGAGTTTGTCCTCTCAGTAAGTCACTCGAAACCAACTAACTCGACTAAAATTCCTAACTTCCAGCACGCAGACTTTAGTAAATTTCGAAATAAATTTTCACACGTCAATTGGGAAAACGTAATGGGGAACTCCAACGCAAAACTAATGTGGGAATCGTTCGAAACGGTATTTAGGACTATAAATGAGGAATGTGTACCGTACAAAATTAAGCGTGCGAAAGTAAACAAGCCCTTGTGGTTTACTTCTAGAGTAGGAGACATTATAAAGAGTAGAGATAGGGCTTATAGGCTATATAAGTGCGATGAAGATAATCTGTTGTTACGAAACAACTACATATCTCTAAGGCGTGAAGCGAAAAGTGTAATAAAAAAGTCCAAGCGCGAATTTGAAATCTCCATAGCTCGTGACGGTAAAGAAAACCCCAAGCGATTCTTTCAATACGTCAATAATAGAAATCCAGTAAAAAGTGTCTTGGTAGCTTTGAAAAATGTAAACGGAGATCTAGTTTCTGAAAACAAGGAAATGGCTACCTTGCTAAACGAATTTTTTACGTCAGTTTTTACTATAGAAGATCTAACGAATATCCTACGGTCATAGACATAATACCTTTTGATAATGGTAATATTTTGGATAATATCGTGATTAGTGAAGGGGAGGTAATGCGCTAGATTGATAAAATGAAAACGCGTAAATCACCGGGTCCGGATTCCATATATCCCATACAACTAAAAGAATTAAAAGATAGCATTGTTGTGCCGCTAACAAAGATTTTTAATGCGTCTATTTCTGAGGGGTGCGTACCAGATAATTTCAAGTTAGCAAACGTGACACCTATCTTTAAGAAAGGCGATAAAGGTGCGGCGGGAAATTATAGGCCAATCAGTTTAACGTCTGTTGTAGGTAAGCTACTGGAATCAATAATTAGGGATCGTATAGTCGAACACTTAGAAGTGCATAAACTAGTTAGAAATACGCAGCACGGTTTTAGGCGAAACAATCTTGCTTAACTAATCTTTTAGAATTTTTCCAAAGCGTGGTTGACGTTTACGATAGACATAGGGCGGTTGATGTAGTGTATTTAGATTTACAAAAAGCGTTTGACACCGTGCCGCACAAAAGACTCATTGAAAAAAACTAAGGCTCATGGAATCAGGGGTGTAGTAATAAATTGGCTAGAAGAGTGGTTGCGAGGTAGGAAACAGAGGGTGGTTGTTGATGGAGCGGATTCGTGTTGGGCTAATGTAGCGAGTGGCGTTCCTCAGGGTTCTGTATTGGGCCCCTTGCTTTTTCTTATATATTTAACGATTTAGATGTCGGCCTAGTCAGCACAGTTTCTAAGTTTGCGGATGACACGAAGCTGGGTGGTAGGGCGATTAATGACGAAGATAGAGGTAAAATCCAGGAAGATCTGAATAAAATCGTTGATTGGTCAGTCACATGGCAAATGAGATTTAACGTTGATAAGTGCAAAATTTTGCATATGTTCGCGTAACGGTAATTTTGCGTATAGTATGTCAGGGAAAGATTTAACAAGCGTAGAGCAGGAAAAAGATTTAGGAGTTATAGTCACTGGTGATTTAAAAGTAGCGAAACAAAGTACAGCGGCGGTCAATAAGGCGAACAAAGTGTTAGGTTTTATAGCTCGAAATTTTGAGTACAAATCGCGCGATATTATAGTTCCTCTTTATAAATCATTAGTTAGACCCCATTTGGAGTACGCGATCCAATTTTGGAATCCGTATATGCGCAAAGATATAGACAAAATCGAAAGAGTTCAAAGACGAGCAACTAAGATGATTCCGTCGCTTAGGTCAAAGTCGTACGAGGATAGGCTTAAGGAGTTAAAATTGACAACACTCGAGACTAGGAAGATAAGGGGTGATCCAATCCATGTTTTCAAAATTATGAATGGGTTCGATAACGTAGATAGAGATAGCTTTTTCGAAATATCTCAATATAATAGGAATAGAAATAACGGGTGTAAGTTGACAAGTAGAAGGTTCGAGACAGCAGTTGCCAAAAACTTTTTTACGCATAGAATAGTAAATAGCTGGAATAGTTTGCCGGTAGAAGTAATTAGTAGCACTTCTATAAACATGTTTAAAAATCGCTTAGACAAATATATTGATAGATTGGGTATAGTTTAAGGTAGTAAAAGTAAGGCTTTGTGGTGATCGATCCCACAGCTCAACACAAGTGTTGTGGGATATAGGGAGGCAGCATCTTGGGTTAGGGGATACTCTCTGTCCTTACACACCCCATTTAAAGAGATTCCTCTGCCTAGCGGTGCCCCCCATAGTACTGTGAAGTATTGAAAAACTCATGATCTTCACTTGCCCCACAAACACCTTGAAATGGGAGACCCAAAATGGGTGCGCACACATTCTACATTACTGTACAGTCTTTACAGCCACACCTACACTTTTCCTCCTAAGTATATTATATTGTAATGTATATGTAAATTTTGACTTGGTCCGCAATCGACATGGACCGTGACTTATTTTTCGTTGGCAAGGTACTAGTATTGATGGATACCGTAATGAAATTGACTGGATTCTTTGGATCTGATATATTTGCATGTCGGTTATAAATAGATATACTGTAGAGTGTAACATATTTGTGGATAGTAGTCTATTATGACTTGATCCTCTGGATCCAGAGATTCTATCTTTAGTTTTAAATCGATAATTAATTAGTTTTAAATCGATAATTAATTAGTTTTAAGTCGATAATTAATTAGTTTTAAGTCGATAATTAATTAGTTTTAAGTCGATAATTAATTAGTTTTAAGTCGATAATTAATTAGTTTTAAGTGGATAATTAATTAGTTTTAAGTCGATAATTAATTAGTTTTAAGTCGATAATTAATTAGTTTTAAGTCGATAATTAATTAGTTTTAAGTCGATAATTAATTAGTTTTAAGTCGATAATTAATTAGTTTTAAGTCGATAATTAATTAGTTTTAAGTCGATAATTAATTAGTTTTAAGTTGATAATTAATTAGTTATGCAAAAATTGGTCGTTGCCAATGTACAGGCAGTTTTTGCATAAATTTCTTGTTCTTGTGGTTCGGAACCCACGTAAAATTGTAGGTCCCCTCCACCACCACGGAGGACATACACAATACACAATTACGAACACAGTTAGGTAGACCAACCATGAGTGGATCCTAAGGTCTTTGTTGGTCTGTAACATTATAACATATATATATATATATATATATATATATATATATATATATAACCTTTGCGCCTCGGTGGTGTAGTGGTTAGTGTCGCTGACTACGAATCCATCGGCCCCGGGTTCGAGACCCGACGGCAGCCGGCGCGCAGTAAAACCCAGCTGTTCATCCTTCCACACAATAAAGAAAGTGGTTGGTAGATAAATGGGTACCCTAGGTGGCCTAGTAGTTAAGACGCTGAGCTGCTGATGGGGCGTGGTTCGGATTCCACGTTAAACTGTAGGTCTAAGGTGGAGTGAAAAGCTTGACTTTCGTCAGAATGAACAATTCGGGCGGAAGCTAACCAAAGGTAAAGGTATATATAGAGGCCCAAAAGTCATGATTGGATAGGCTTTATTCTAACCTATTTTACAACGTAGCCAACCCGCAGGTTTAAACCTGTGAACGCACAGTATGGAATCCAAAATAAAGTTTGAATTTCATAAAAAAAAAGTCTCGAATAAAAACAGTAAAAATAAATAAATTTCACTCGATCGTGATTTTTGGACCACTCTGTAGTTAACAAAAAGAAAAGTCGCCCTAAAAAGATTTTACCTGCAAAGAACTTAAAATTTACCAATTGTGTTCTATATTACACCACACCGAAAGAAGTCGGTATTAATTCCCAGAAGAGGTAAGGAACCACGAATCTCTTAAATAGAAACCTTTTTTGAGGGGGGGGGGGGGATGGAGAAAAAAAGGTTGGTTAAAAGTTTAAAAAAAAAGTTGTTTTTTAAGAAAGAAAAATGAGAGATGATGTGAACGAAGAGATGTTTTAGGTTCACTGGACACGATACGCTCGTTATACCTTGAAAAATTAGTATAACATCGTTTATTTTCATACAGACTGAAAAATGGAATCTACTGTTTTTTCCATCACACACACACACACACACACACGGAGGAAAATTTAATGGAAATTAAATTTATGAACGTAATACATTAGCACTAAAATGTTCAAATTGATGCCTTGTTTTGGAACTTTTTTTTTTGCTGCAGGTAGAATAACAAGCAGTAGCTAATATGGAAGCAAGTTACACTTCTGAGGAAAAGGTCCCAAAACAACACATCAATTCCAATATTTCTTTTAGTTCTACTGTATTACCTTTGTAAATTTCATTTAAAATAAATTTTCCTACGAAACCGGACTTATGGGACACCCTGTATATATATATTTATATATATTTTTTTTTAGTTTGAATCCAGTTTTCCCACACACACACACACACACACGCGACTATATAATATAATACATTTGTTTCCTTCAACTTATATTACTTTTTATTTTGTTAAACAAAGTTAAACAAAACTTATATAGCGAAGGAATATAACAATAAGACTTACGGAAAACTTAACTTATTTTAAGTTACTTGCAAGTTTCGGTCGGGATGTTTTGCATTTAAACTGAAAAGCACAATATATATATAATATATATATATATATATATATATATATATATATATATATATATATATTATTATATATATATATATACCTCGTTAACCTCGGTGCTGTTCCGTGCGTTGGTTTCTCTTCACACAAGGTCAAGCTGTTGGGCCCGCCTCTAGGTCTGGCTTGGTGGAGGAGCGAGTGGCTTCCGCTCTCCACCGCACACACCCGGCTCATCTGGTACCGTCCTGAGCCAGGCATCTCGTCTTCTCTTGAAGACTTCAACTTTGACCCCTGTAACGTTTCTGAGGTCCTTTGGAAGCTGGTTAAAAAGTCTTGGCCCCCTGGCAACCAAGCTATTTTCCTTCAGTGTTGAAGAGGTCCCTTTGTCGGGCCTTTAATTTGGGAACACTACACATTCTGCCTTTTCTATTTTCCAGTGTTGTTTGAATGGGAATTGGTTTTAGGTTTGGTACCAGTTTTTCGATCATTTTTCATATGTAGATTATGGTGTACCTCTCTCTTCTTCTTTCAAGGGAGTACAGATTTAGTTTACGTAGTCTTTCCCAATAGTTGAGTTCTTTGCAGCCATCAATCTTGGCTGTGAAATGTCTTTGCGTTTCTTCTAATTTATTAGTGTCTTCCTTTTTATATGGGGACGTCAAAACTGAGCAGTATTCAAGTTTTGGTATAATCAGTGTTTTTAGGAGGGGAATCATTGCTGTCCTGTCCCTTCTTTTGAACGTTCTTAGTACCTGTCCCGCTACTCTTTTTGCTTTATTTATCGCTATCTGATTTTGTGTTTCGAATTTTGCATCATTGGTCATTGTTACCCCCAGATCGCTCGCTTTCGTGCCTCTCTGAATTTCTTGTCTATCTGGAGCTTTCCTATTTTGGCTGCCCTAGAGTGGGTCCTCGGGCCTTTGGTGGTCTGTAATTTCTGTAATACTATCTGTAATAATATGCAGTCTGTTTAAGTTCCTCTTTTCTACCATATCTTAAGAGCTGAAATTTCTCGGTGTTAAATGTCATGTTGTTGTTTGACTATTTGTATATTTTGTTCGTGTCCCTTTGCAAAGCCTCCACTTCATTTACATCGCTGATTTTTCTGCTGATCTTTGTATCGTCTGCAAAGGATGTTATTACAGTATACTGTTGCTGTTTACTCCGCTGTCTATGTCTGTTAGCATGATAATGAACAAGAGTAGGGCCAGTACTGTACCTTGTGGTACTGAGCTGCGTACTTCCGATTCTGATGATGATATACCTTGAATTTGACGACCTGTAGACGTTCTCTGAGGAAGTTGTAGATCCATTTTCCCACTTTACCTTTTATTCCCATATATTTAATTTTATGTGCTATTATACCGTGATCACATTTGTCGAAAGCTTTAGCAAAATCCGTGTATGTAACATCGTAGTTGTCATTGCCTTCCAGTGCATCTAGGATATTGTTGTAGTGTTCTATTAGTTGTGATAGGCATGATTTACCTGATCGGAGTCCGTGCTGATTTTCGTTGAATCTTTCCAGTGTCTCCAAGAAATCATAAACTCTCTCTCTAACTATTCTTTCAAATACTATGGTGAGGTGGGACGTCAGTGACACTGGTCTATAGTTCTTTGTTTGAGATCTGTCCTCTCCTTTATATATAGGGAATAATGTTTGCTCTTTTCAAGATGCTCAGTATTTCCCCAGTGTCTAGGGATCTTCTCCATATCCAGTATAAAGGTGTAGCTATTTCATTTTACAGTTTTTAATCAATAATGCGTTCCAATTGTCCGGAGCTGCAGCCGAATGTGGTTTCATTTGTCCTATAGCTCTCGCTACATGTTCTGGGGTAAAATCAAATTCTGTTATACACGCTCCTTGCAATTTCTCTTCAAAGAATGCATCAATGTCAGGTATCGCTTTGCTACTTTTTGGGGTACTATTAAGTTGTGGTCCGAGATAATGGTTGGGGTTATTTTTATATCAGCAATAAAGTTCGTGTTATTCGTGAATACCAGATCTAGGCAATTATTTTTTCAGGTATTTTCTCTATCTCCTGTGTCAGCATAAACTCATTTGTGAGAGCCATCAACATTTTTGCTTGCTCCTGGTCTTCTCTTGTGCCCCCCTTGTCCTGGTGGATATATATAGATTCCTATCCACCTTTTTGTTTTTTATAAATGGGAAGTTAAAGTCTCCGCATTGGAGGATGGGGGAGGAGGGTTTATAGCCTTTATTAGTTTTCTGATATCATCAATGGCCTCCGAGAATTTTCGGTTGGGGTGTTTGGAGGTCTGTAGATGACTTAGTATCACATTTAGTTTTTCTATTTTCACTGCTAGGAGTTCCACAAAGCTGTTTGATTTACTTATTATCGTCTCCGTCATATGACCTTCATGTACATATATAGCACAGCCACCTTTACGTCTCTTTCTTCTATCCGCTCTTAGTAAGTTGAAGTCCTCTATATTTATCTCTTTCTTATCAATACAATATTCACAGTTTTCACAATTTCCTTGGCAATCCTTAAGATGAGTTTCTGTAAAGCATGCGATGTCCGCCCTTGTTTCGTCCATAAATCCTTTCAGGTATGAAACTTTGTTGAGTGATTGGTTTGGTCTTATTCCTTGAATATTAGCCAGGACAATATTTATGTTCTTTATTTTTCGTTGCCTCTTGTGCATTTCAAGTTCGTTTTCCTTCGGTGTCGCTTGTTTTGTTGCCCTCTGGTCTTCCGAGAGAGATCCGTTTCCGCCTACCTGTTCTGGTAGCTTCTTGCCCGGAAGCGGTTTGGCTCGGGGATTTCCAACTGTCAATTGCATGCGTTAGATGACATTTAGCAGCCGTATCGTGTCTGCGATGTTGAAAAAAATTTTTGTTCGCTTATTGTGTTCCTATTTTTGTTCCTATTGTTATTGTTATTCCTATTGTCATTTAAACTTTGTCCTTTGGGCTTGTCGAGAGATGTTGATAGTAGCATTTTTTCCCGTATTTGCAGGTTCCATATTTTGCGTAAGTCCTGCAGATGTCCGGGTGGTAGAATTTGCATCTGTCTCCAAATTTACAATGACCATTATTATAGAAGAAATTGCATATTGGGGGATGTTCATATATACATTGTCCTCTTTTAAATCTGCAATTATCTTTTATATAATATCTGCATATAATTCCTCCCCCATATTTACTCGTGGCCTTTGTTTTTTGCTCCTTATTGGGGAACAGTTTCACTCCGTTTTCTTGGTTGCCCTCTTGTCTTTTCCTACTTGTGCTATTTGTGTTAATGTCCTTCGTTGCCCTTACACACACTGTTTCTTTATACTCTTTCGCCTGCATGGTTTCGGCCTCGTTGTGTGACGGTATTTTATTTTTTTCTACTTCGCCTTTCTTCGTTTCTTCCGTTTTCCTCTGTTCTTTATTCCCATTTTCCTCTTTCATTTTCTTCTCATAGTCTCTTTCTGCTTTAAATATCGTAAGAGAGTTTATTTCGGTCATGCAGTTTTCGCAGAAAAATTTTATTCCATTAAGTTGCTTCGCGTTCGTTATAAGGGAGATTTTTTCATCTTCCCATTCTAGGCATCTAAAATCAAAAAGCAGCTGACAAAGATCACACCTCATCGCCTCTCTCTCATTTGCATCACTGCAGATACCACAGAGTTGCAGGAATTTATTTACCATTTCCATGTTACTGATAGAGGGTAGCCGCTGGTGCACAAAATTAACTCAAAAAGGGTATTATGGGAAGTAATGGGTGGGGGTTGACTCAATCTGAGTGAAGGAAAGTATTTTCCGTTACTCCGGGGGATGGAGGATGTGGCACGCTGTATACTTCTCACTGATTTGTGCTCGCGACTGTGGCTGCGGGGGATAATGGGAGGGTATTTGTAAGAATTTCGATCGGCAGCTAATTTTGTTCACCAAGAAACAGTCGGAAAAATGTTGTATAGATTAATTCGCTTCGTTTTTATTTACTTTTTGATATATGCCGTGATTTTTACGCTTTGAAAAATACCACTATGCACTATCAATTAATTCACAATATCGGCACCGTTTAAAACTGATTAACTGCAGGATTTTTACTGTAATACCGCTTTTATTCGGACTTTGATCGAAACACGTGTAACCGTCACACCAGCAAAACAAACGGATATATATAACCTTTATAACCTTTGGTTAGCTTCCGCCCGAATCGTTTATTCTGACGAAGGTCAAGCTTTTCATTCCACCTTAGACCTACAGTTTAACGTGGAATCCGAACCACGCCCCACTAGCAGCCCAGTGTCTTAACCACTAGGCCACCCAGGGTACCCATTTATCTACCAACCACTTTATTGTGAGGAAGGATGAACAGCTGGGTTTTTGCTGCGCGTCGACTGCCGTCACTGGGTCTGGATCCCGGGGCCGATGGATTCATAGTCAGCGACATTAATCACTACATCACCGAGGCACATACACATACATTATATATATATATATATATATAATACACACAGGTGTTTCACAACCGGTTTGCCATACTTTAGGGGTGATATCGAGTAAAAAAGTTAATACAACATAGGTGCTATTTCCAAATGTTACAGAGCTACGGACGTTTAAGATGTACAAACAATAAATCCCTACTTGTGTGTAATTCGATACATGGCAGAACTGGTGGTAGTTTCAGTTAACGAAGTTACCACTACTAATCCTCAGTTTTTTCTTTCAGTTTGTCCTTATCTATGGTACGAGACACTGTGTTGCGCTAAAGTAAATCAAAATAACAACAGTTCACACCCGCTGAATACTCTGATATACACTTCATTTATGGATTCTGTGATGGTAACAGCAGAGCGGCAGTTGAGGAATATCGAAGACGTTTTCCGAACCGCTGAATACCGGACAGGCAAGTGTTTAATGACACACACCAGAGATTAAGGGAAACAGAGACAATTGTTCCACGTAATCAAGAACATGTAGCACGACGGCCCGTTGCTGTGGAGGAGCGAATACTGGCCTAGTACAACGTAGCCCAACTACCGGTGTTGGAAGGATTTCTAGACGAATTGGTGAATCCGCATCGAGTGTATGGCGAACCATACATGATGAGGGTTTTTATCCCTATCATTTGCAAGGTGTGCACGCTCTTCAACCGGATGAATACGATAAACGTGTTCAATTTTGCTGTTGAAGCACAATTCATTCGGGATGGAATTAATAGACGAAATTCTCACTTGTGGTCCGCCGATAATCCCCACGGTATCGTTGAAGGAAACTTCCAACATCGATTCTTGGTGAATGTTTGGTGCGGTGTAATTGGAGATCAGCTGATTGGACCGTTCGTTTTGGGACAACGATTAACTGTTGATATTTATTTGAATTTCCTGACGAACGAATTGCCGCTTTTGATGGAGGACGTGCCCTTGGAGACAAGGCGCAGGACGTTCTTTCGGCACGATGGGGCGCCACCACATTTTGGTCATGTTACAAATTACTTGAATCAGTGGTACGGAAATCGTTGGATTGGTCATGCTGGTCCAATATCGTGGCCCCCCAAGATCTCAGGACCTAACCCTGCTAGATTTCTTTTTATGCGGCCTTATGAAAGAGATGGTCTACAAGACCAAAGTACAAATGAGAGAGGAACTCCTGCGTCGGATTATAGATGCCGCTGCTTACATACGAGAACACCCCGAAATTATTCAATGGTCAGTGGACTCTTGTTTGGAAAGAGCAACGCTATGCATTGAAAACCGAGGCGGATATTTTGAACATTTATAAGGTGTATCTCAAAATGTTACAATAAATGCATCAGATTAATACTCTCGTTTATTGGAAATCACACCGATGTTCTATTAACTTTTTTATTCTATCTCACCCCCCACCCCAAATAATGGCAGACCGGTTGTGAAACACCCTGTGTATATACACACACCCCTCGTGTATATATATATATATATATATATATATATATTATTAACACACACAATGGTGATCCGTTTGGGTATGGATAAAATAAAACGCTGTGAGAATCTACCGAGAAGTGATACAGCGCTCATCTGTTGCAGTGTGGTCATAAAAGGTGGGAATTTGTAATAGGCTAGGTCATCCCCTGCCAAACGTAGGAGCGCCATCTGCTGTCAGACTTATGAGATATATGCCAGTTTCGAAGATGCGGCGAATGCACAACGTGCGAAGTTTGAGAGTGTGACAGCAAATGTGCGGTACCACTGCACTATGGAGTCGTATTTAGGAGCTTTTCGAACACCATGCACACGGCGAAACGCACGCACCGCTGTCATACTCTCAAACTTTGCACGTTGTTGTGCATTCGCCGCCATCTTCGAAACTGGCATATGTCTCATAAGTCTGACAGCAGAAGGCGCTCTACGTCTGGCAGCGGATGGCATAGCCTATTACAAACGCCCACCTCTTATGACCACACGTGTAACAGATGAGCACTGTATCACTTCTTGGTAGATTCTCATAGCGTTTTTTATTCTATCCATACCTAAACGGATCACCCTGTGTATATATATATATATATATATATATATATATATGAGAGAGAGAGAGTTACAAGGAAAAGAAGTACCTTAAAAGGCCTTGCGGCCCATACCGAGGTGGTACCAATGGCCCCGGGTGTCAGGGAAAAATTCATACACCCTCAAATAGTGTGCAAGATTCGGTCTAACCTTTCCTTGAACTGATCCACAGACGAACTGTTCACAACCTCTGAAGGTAGCCTGTTCCACGTGTCATAGATCTTATAGGTAAAGTAATTCCTACACTAGTGCTAAACCGTTTCAAGTCCCACTTCCAACCATTGTTGCGAGTTGAGTTATCATTTAAACTAAACATGCTTCTAAAATCGACATCGTTGAACCCGCGTAACAGCTTGAAAACATCGATGAGTTGACCGCGCAGCCTCCGAGTTTCCCGCGAAACCAAATTCAGGGCGTGTAAGCGTCGATTGTAGCCCATATGCATAACGGAAGGATTAACTTTGCGGCCCTCGCTCCAGCCTGTCAATATCTTTCCTGAGGGTAGGCGACCAGAACTGCACAGCATACTCCAGGTGCGCCGAACTAGGGAATATGAGAGAGAGAGAGAGAGAGAGAGAGAGAGAGAGAGAGAGAGAGAGAGTTACAAGGGAGTTACAAGGAAAAAGTACCTCAAAAGGCCTTGCGGCCCATACCGAGGAGGTACCAATGGCAACGGGTGCCAGGGAAATTTTGTCTTTCAAACTATGCTAGCAGTAGTAGAAAACTGATAGAAAAGTAGAAGGCTCTCTCCCCACCCTCCGCTCCCTCCTGCCAGAGGCAGGTACGGAAAAAGGTTGAAGAAAATACCTTGACCCTGGAAAAGTAGCCAAGGAAATTTTACAGGAAAGTGGAGAATATATAAATAGCTCTATATTTGCTTGCTCACAGAGACACCGAGCAAGCGAACTCCTGCAGAGTTTTCTGAGGTTTTAATCTTAAACTATGAGTGTGTTCTGTACTTTGTCTAGCCTATTTTTAAACAGATTTACACTTTGACTGGAAACATCCTCTGAGGGAAGTTGGTTCCAGATATCAACTATTTTACAGGAAAAGAAATTTCCGCAGACTGAGTCCTAAATGTCTTTACACACTCAATAGTGTGCAAGATTTCGTCTAACCTTTTCTTGAACTGATCCACAGAGGAACTGTTCACAACTTCCGAAGGTAACTGTTCCATGTGTCACAGATCTTATACGTAACGTAATTCCCAACACACTAGTCCTAAACCGTTTCAAATCCAACTTCCAACCATTGTTGCGAGTTGGGTTATCATTTAAACTAAACATACTTCTAAAATCGACATCGTTGAACCCTCGTAAGAGCTTGAAAACCTCGATCAGTTGACCGCGCAGCCTCCGAGTTTCAAGCGAAAACAAGTTCAGGGCGCGTAACCGTCGATTGTAGCCCATATGCCTAACGGAAGGGATCAACTTTGTGGCCCTCGCCTGCACTCGCTCCAGCTCTCTCATATCTTTCCTGAGGGTGGGCGACCAGAACTGCACAGCATACTCCAGGTACGGCCGAACAAGGGAATTGTACAGTGAGAGCACAATCTCCTTGTTCCGAAACTGAAATTGCCTCCTGATATAACCCAATAGTTTCTGGGCTTTCTTTTCCATCTCTACACACTGTTTCGTAAACTTAAGGTCGCTGCTAATTAGCACACCCAAGTCCTTTTCTAAATCAGTCACCTCGATATTACTGCCCAACATCGAGTAGTCCGACTTGGGATTGGCGTAGCCAATGTGCATCACTTTGCATTTACCCAAGTTAAACGGCATTTGCCATTTTTCGGACCACTCTCCTATCCTACCTAGGTCCGCACGCAGTTCCTCGATCGCTTCGGGCGTCCCAACATTGGCCCCAAGCTTGGTGTCATCAGCGAACTTGGCGATCCGACTGACGATGCCACCGTCGATATCATTTATGTAAATGGTAAACAACAGTGGCCCCAAAACGGAACCCTGAGGAACCCCACTAGTGACCGAGGCCCAACCCGAACTAGCCCCTTTAATTACCACCTCTGCCGCCTATTCCTTAGCCAGTTTTCAATCCACCTACCTATTTCCCCACCGATACCCAGCGCGCGCACTTTCGCCATTAGCCGGCGGTGAGGTACCTTATCAAAGGCTTTCTGAAAGTCGAGATAAAGTATATCAATCGCCCTACTCTTATCGTACTCACTCAACATGACGTGGAAAAAACTCGAGCAAGTTGGTGAGACACGACCTATGCCGTCTAAACCCATGTTGGGAGTCCCCAAGCAGCTTGTAGGAATCCAAATGGTCAACGATTCTATCAGCTATTATCCTTTCTAATAATTTACCTACAACTGAAGTGAGACTAATAGGACGATAGTTCCCTGGACTTTCGTGATCCCCTTTCTTAAAGATAGGGGTCACGTTGGCCTCTCTCCAGTCACCAGGCACCTGGCCCATCTCCAACGATTTGTTGAAGACTGTAGCCAGGTGGGGAGCCACCTGGTCGCGCACTTCTCGCAAAACACTGGGAGAAACTGGTCTGGCCCAGGAGCCTTAAACGCGCTCAGTTTGTCTATTCTATGAGCAACGACTGTCGCGGTACATCTAACACTATCCAGGTCAGCACCTTCGTGCCTCACAGCTGGCTCGGGGATGACGCGGGTATCCTCCCTGGTGAACACTCCCGCAAAGTACTCATTAAGCACCTTAGCGATGTCCGCGTCGGAGGTCCGCAGAACGCCGCTTCCGTCCTTTAAGGACCTATCATGCTTCTAATAGGCTTTCTACTATTAACATAACTGAAGAACTCCTTAGGGTTCCTCTTGCAGAGGCTTGCCACCCGTAGTTCTTCGTTACGTTTCGCTAGCCTAACCTTCGCCTTCACTTCCCTACACAGGCCGACATACGCTTCAGTGTTCTCGTGGGAACGATTGGCCTTCGCCCTCCTATACACTACTTTCCTATTTCGGATAGCCGAAGCGATGCCACGATTGAACCACTTAGGCTGCGTTGAAGCAGGGTGACCAGTTTTGAGGGTATGGCAGCAGACTGCAGCACCATAAACTCATCCCGGAATGCA
Source organism: Bathynomus jamesi (assembly GCA_023014485.1). Taxonomy (NCBI): domain Eukaryota; kingdom Metazoa; phylum Arthropoda; class Malacostraca; order Isopoda; family Cirolanidae; genus Bathynomus; species Bathynomus jamesi. Next base: position 143,429 of record JAJOZX010008211.1, on the reverse strand, counting down.
CTCCACACTCCCTCAACATCGCCGCCAACCTCTAACCCCATCTCTGCTACGCTATCCCTGAGGCTAACAAAGTTCGCCCGCCGGAGATCGAGCTTACTGCCTCTCGAGTTACTACGCTTCACCCGAGGGACGCACACACGGAACCTAATAATACCGTGATCACTCCCGCCCAACGATTCGTCAACGGTGAGGCCAGTGACGAGGTTGTCTTCGGTCGTGAATACTAAGTCTAGAACGCTTTCGCCTCGTGTAGGCTCGTTGACCCACTGAGTGAGGAAGTTCTCATCAGCAAAGTCAACTAGCCTCCTCCCTTCAGCATCGGCAGTCCTGTTTTCCCACTTTATGCCGCGACAGTTGAAGTCTCCTAAAACTACACACACCCTATCCCCTAGCAGGCTACTGAGTTCGGTGTACAGGGCTGTATCCTCCTCGAGGAGGAGATGCGGAGGTCTGTACACCAAGATTAACCTATAGTTCGTCCCTCCCACGTTCAGATCGACGCCAAGCAGCTCCCGTTCCGACCGGAACTGGCAGTCAACCGGACTCAACGTTGTCTGACGTATATTAGTACCCCACCCCCCTCCCCACGGGTGCGGTCTTTGCGAAACATTCTATACCCGGGAATTTCGAACTCCCCAACGTAGTCCCTACGATCAGTATGATCCAGGACTCGGTGATAGCAACGATATCCTGGTATTCTGATGCTAAGAGCGCCCGTAGCTCGCTAAACTTGTTCCTAATTGACCTAGCATTAAAAAGCATTGCACGGAGGGAGCCTTCCCTATTCTGACCGCCCCTAGCACGACCCGTTTCCCCGAACAGCCAAGGCTGTCGGGAGTTGAAGAGCCCCTCACTAACGAGGGGCAACTTCCACAGGAGACTGAGCCCCCTCCAACGTAGGAGGAGGGTCACCCATCTGTACTTCGCCGCACCCTTCAGTCGAAGGTACGTCCGCCACCGGCTCATCCTCATCTCTCCCCGGTGGGGGCCCATCATCTCTCCCAGGACTCGACCTCACCATTCTGTATAGGTGCCGGTCGAGCAGCGCGCCTAGCACACCTTTACCCTTGTCATTGAGGTGGACACCATCCCTCTGGTAAAGGTCCCACCTACCCGAAAATGCATCGAAGGGGTCAATAAACTTCACGCCCAGCGGAACGCACAAGTCTTGTACCCTCTCGTTGATGCCAATGACCTTACTGAGCGAGTGGTCACTGACATTCATTCGCGGTAAAATACCCATTAACATTCCCCTGTCTGTCTTCAGTTTTAGATCATCCGCAAGAGACATGATCTCGGTGATGATCCCTTCTGTAAGACCTACCCCACCGCCTTTGAGGAACAGGTCATTGCCACCAGCGTGGACAACGATCGCAGTCCTCCGACTATCCACGCGCACCTTCTCTACCTCCTTCCTTAAGTGCGCCGTTCCCCGCCCAGGTAAGCACCTTACCTTCCTCCCATCCCGGTTTGCAGAAGCAAAGTACTTCTCCTGGCCCCTGATCTGCGAGTCCCCAATCAAAACGGTGTCTTCCTCCTTCGAGCACAGGAGACTAAAGCGGTTAGAGGTCTTGACAGGGGCAACTGGGGTCTCAGGCTTCGGCTTCGCAGCCTTCTTGCCCGAGACCTTTCGAAACCCGTCGCCACCCATACACGCAGTTACACCACCCGACCCACCCCGACAGGTAGCTACATCCTTCGGTTTCTTTGGGCCATCAGCAGGCCCCTTCCCACCCTTCTCTATCGATCCCTTCCCACCCTTCTCTATCAGCCCCTTCTTTGAGCCCTCCCTTTGTTCTTGATACTTAATTTTACAGTTTGAATCTGCTGGTGTGTTTTTAATTTGATCTTGTCCACTGGGTTGGATTTCCAGTGCTACGACCCTAGCTTCAAGCTTTTTTACTAATTCCTTTAGCTCTTTAACTTCCTTTTCGTGGTTGTCTCTAAGTTTACAAAACAAACATACACTAAGGGATGTGATATCGCTGATATTACCCTCTGGGAAGTCTACGCACCAATGATTAACTTTACATTTAAAGCATTCTGCTTTCAATTTAGCTGGCCCTGCCATTTTCTCTTTTTTTTGTTTTTTCTGAATACTCTGAATAAGATAAAGCGTTCTAGCAATGAAAACTATCCAAAAACGTTATGACCAGTATATAAAAAGGGGGGGGGGGGTGAATTAATCCCGCGCGTAGCCGCACCCGCCTTTTCGCAAGTGACGTTCATTCCTTCCAGAAGACTACACCTCTCCTGCTGCCGCACCGACCAAAGGTCTCCCCAGGGCCGGACCGTCCCAAACGTGTCGCAGCTACCAACTGACAAACACTCGCGACGCAAGCGTCACGGATTTTCCGCCAGGAGCGACAGCGAGATGCAGCCCCTTACTAGTCACTCACAAGTGGGCCAGACTCTAGAATCCAGTGTTCAAGGGATATCCCACCAGACCCAGAGGCTACGCCCGAGACTTTACGCTGGCCTGGCAGCCAGCTGGGCAGTAAAGCCCTCTCACCTCAGAGCAGGAGAGAGAGAGAGAGAGAGAGAGAGAGAGAGATATACAAGGAAAAGAAGTACCTCAAAAGGCCTTGCGGCCCATACCGAGGAGGTACCAATGGCAACAGTGCCAGGGAAAATTTTCTACACCCTCAAATAGTGTGCAAGATTTGGTCTAACCTTTTCTTGAAATGATCCACAGAGGAACTGTTCACGACTTCTGAAGGTAACCTGTTCCACGTGTCACAGATCTTATATAGGTAAAGTAATTCCCACACACACTAGTACTAAACCGTTTCAAATCCAACTTCCAACCATTGTTGCGAGTTGGGTTATCATTTCAACTAAACATGCTTCTAAAATCGACATCTTTGAACCCGCGTCACGTAAGCGTCGATCGTAGCCCATATGCCTAACGGAAGGGATTAACTTTGTGGCATTCTTCAGCCGGTTTTCAATCCACCTACCTACTTCCCCACCAATACCCAGCGCGCGCATTTTGGCCATTAGCCGGCGGTGAGGTACCTTATCAAAGGCTTTCTCATCAATCGCCCTACTCTTATCATACTCACTCAACATGACGTGGAAAAACTCGAGCAAGTTGGTGAGACACGAGCCTCACACGACCTATGCCATCTAAACCCATGTTGGAGTCCCCATATAGCTTGTAGGAATCCAAATGGTCAACAATCCTACCCGCTATTATCCCCTCTAATTATTTACCTACAACTGAAGTGAAATGGTGTTATTTATAGAGGTTCCAAAGCCTCTCTTCCCACGCATGCGCTAGTAGTAGGGTCCTAATAGTAAGAGTAGAAAAAGACTTACTAAAAGTTTTTTTTTTTTTTTTTTTTTTTTTTGCAGTCAGAGGAGAGCATCCTTAACCTAAGCTAAAAGGACAGAGTAGGGATGGGAAAGGGTCCTAGTAACCCACGGGACAGGCTTGTACAACAGACTTCACCCGCCCTCCCGAAAGAGAGAGAACCTAAAGGAATTGGCAGCCAATTTCTCTAGAATCCCACGACTCGGGACCGGAGGGCTGTCACACCCCAAGTATAAAGTTTACAACGCCCAGAAGGAACGTCCATAACCTTTATACCCCCTGCGAGAGAGAGAGAGAGAGAGAGAGAGAGAGAGAGAGAGAGAGAGAGAGTTACAAGGACAAGAGGAAGCCTCAAAGACCTTTCGGTCCATTCTGGGAGGTTCCTGTTATTAAAAGTTTATTTTTCTTTCAACTATCCTAGCAGTAGTAGAAAACTGGATAGAAAAGTAGAAGGCTCTCTCCCCACCCTCCGCTCCCTGCCAGAGGCAGGTACGGAAAAAGGTTGAAGAAAATACCTTGACCCTGGAAAAGTAGCCAAGGAAATTTTACAGGAAAGTGGAGAATATATAGCTCTATATTTAGCTTGCTCACAGAGACACCGTGCAAACGAACTCCTGCAGAGTTTTCTTATGTTTTAATCTTAAACTATGAGAGTATTCAGTACTTTGTCTAGCCTATTTTTAAACACATTTACACTTTGACTGGAAACAACCTCTGAGGGAAGTTGGTTCCAGATATTAACTATTTTATAGGAAAAGAAATTTCCACAGACAGAGGTCCTAAATGTCTTTAGTTCCAGTTTAAACCCATTATTTCTTGTCGGATTGGCATTAAGTGAGAATAGCAGTGGTGGGCACCGTTAACCAAAAAGTTAATTTCGTTAACCGTTAATCCGTTAAACATGTAACGGAAGTTACCGATAAACCGTTAACGTTAACTTTTATTATAAAAAAAATGAAAAACACAATATATATATAATTTAATTTTCCCTCTTCTTCTCGTTCTCCATTTTGTCCATGAGATGCATGTTGCCCTTCATGAAAATTAGCATATCAAAGTTTTCATCAGACAGGGATGATCTCTTGGCCCTCAGGATGTCCTTGCCCATAGAGAACAAACGCTCCACTGCAGCACTGGAGGGGATGGCTGTGTTGAACTTGATGAACAAGTCCACCAACACTTGCTCACCCAAGAAGGCAGCATCTGTCAGCAAGTCCTTGGAGTTGGTCTCCAGCCAGGTCTTGACCAAGTTCTGGGCCTTGCCCTTGAGTGACCTGTGGCTTCTGCTGCTCTCTTTCGTCTGGATGACAGCACTGAAGAAGTCATCCTCCTCCTCCTCCTCCTCCTCCTCCTCCTCGTTGTTGCTGCCTCCACTGTTGCTGCCCACTTCGTTGGACTGCTGCTTCATGGCCTCCTCGACTGTACCCTCCATGCTTTTCCTCACCCTGGCGACCTTGGTGTTGTCATACTTGTCCAACCAGATGAGGCGAAACCTGGGATGGAAGGCAGCAGCCAGCTGGCATTCGTCATCCTCCAGGAGGGGCCCAAACCTTTTGTCGATGCCTGCCAAAAGTGATCTTACCTGATCAGTTTTATGGTTCTTGAAATGTATCAAGGAGACTACTAATAAGGTACTCACAGACATATTATAAATATACATGACTTACTTGACAACGATTATTTTTAAATATTCACTAGCACAAACATGTTGCGCAAGAGACAGACTGCAAATGAAACGAATGTAGTTATTTGTTGTAATTGTTACATATAATTATTGAAAGTGCCTTAAAATGCTCGTGATATTTCTTGAAAGAAGTTGAAACATTCAACTCAAATGGCAAATCTTTCCGCCTGATTTTACAGTCAACCATGTTTTGCTCAAACCAATGCCATAAATAACTACCATATTTGGTAAGAGACAAATTGTGGCGACGGAAACAAATATATCGCCTGATTTTGCACTGCGGAAATGGAAATTCGTTCATCACTATTAACAGTGGCGGATTAATTGCGCACCTGCTCAGCACTGAAAATAATAGAAACTTTTAAACGTTTATTTATGAATTTTTTGGGTTAACGGACTTGAGTTAACGGAAGTTAAATGTAACGGAAGTTAATTAGTCCGATAATGATTTTCAAAGTTAACTTAAAAGTTAAATCGTTAACGAAAAAGTTAACTTCGTTAATTAACGATTAACGGATTAACGGTTTGTGCCCAGCTTTGAGAATAAGTTCCTGTAATCTACCCTGTCTATTCCTTTGAGCATCTTGAAGACTTGAATAAGCTGACCCCGCAACCTCCTCGTCTCTAAGCTAAACAGATTTAGGCGCTCCAATCTCCGTTGGTAGCTTTGCATTCTCAGTGAAGGGATCAATGTTGTAGCCCTTGCTTGTACTCTTTCTAACCTTTCTATATCCTTCCTGAGGGATGGAGACCAAAACTGCGCACAGTATTCCAGTTGAGGTCTGACTAGAGAATTATAGACACACATTACAGTCTCCTTGTTCCGAAACTGGAACTGTCTTTTAATATAACCTAATAATTTTAAGGCCCTCTTTTCGACTTCTGCACAGTGCTTCGACGGTTTCAGATCGTTGCTGATATAGACTCCCAAGTCTTTCTCTAGATCCGTCTCAGTCAAGTTCCTTCCCAAGAGAGAGTAATCGGTCTTCGGGTTTTTATAACCTATGTGCGTTACCTTACATTTGTCCAAGTTGAATGGCATCTGCCAAGTAGCAGACCATTCGCTCAACCTGTCAAGATCATTCTGAAGCGTTCTTACGCCCTCCTCAGTACCTACACTACTTCCTAATTTCGTATCGTCTGCAAATTTTGAGATTGCGCTTAGAAGCCCGACGTCTATATCGTTAATATAGATAATAAAAAGTAAAGGACCCAGAACGGAACCCTGTGGGACACCACTGGTGACGGGCGCCCACTCCGAAGCCACTGCATTTATTACCACTCTCTGCTTTCTATCTTTTAACCAATCCTCAATCCAGTTGGAAACGAGCCCGGTGATTCCTAGTCCTTTGACTTTAGCTATCAATCTAGCGTGAGGGACTTTGTCAAAGGCTTTTTGAAAGTCGAGATACACTATATCTATTGCCCTACTTGCATCGTACAGTGTATGCATATTATGGAAAAACTCTAACAGGTTTGTCAGACAGGATCTATGTCGCCTAAATCCATGTTGAGAATAAAAAATTAGATTGTTAGATTCAAGGTGATACACAATACGTTTCGTAATGATGGATTCCAACAGTTTACCGACAACTGATGTTAAACTGATCGGCGATAATTACAAGGATTTTCCCTATCACCCTTTTTAAAGATAGGTGTTACATTTGCAACCAGTCGGTTGGAACTTTCCCTAACTCGATTGATTGTTTGAATATGGTTACTAAGTCGTCAACAACATTGTGGCTAACCTCTTTTAATACCCTTGGAAGAAATAAGTCGGGACCAGGTGATTTGTATTTATTCATCTTATCAATTAATTGCTGTACCTCATTTCTCGTAAAACTTATGGTCTCTACGGGATTGTCACCATCATATGTAATCCGAGGACTTGGTACTTCTATTGTCTTCCTCCGTGAAGACTGTAACGAAGAACTCGTTTAACGTATTAGCTATATCTTTATCACCGAATTTCAGTACGCCATTTCTATCTTTTAAGGGGCCTACAGAATTTTTAATTGGCTTTCTGCTATTAACATGGGCAAAAAATTCTTTTGGGTTAACTTTACAGAGTGAGGCAACTCTAACTACTTCTTCACGTTTGGCTGATCTAATTAAGGACTTAACCCTCCTACGTAGGTTTATATAGTTTTCTGAATTAGTGTGGTTGAAATGCGACTTAAGTAGTTTGTAGGCTCTATTTCTTCCCGTAATAGCCCTCCTAATTTCGTTGTTAAACCATTTCGGTGACTTTGTTGACAAGGAAACCATTTTAGTGGGTATAAAAGTGTTCTGTAGTATTCTAAATTGATCCCTATATGAGAGAGAGAAAGAGAGAGAGAGAGTTACAAGGAGTTACAAGGAAAAGAAGTACCTCAAAAGGCCTTGCGGCCCATACCGAGGAGGTACCAATGGCAACGGGTGCCACGGAAAATTTTGTACACACTCAAATAGTGTGCAAGATTTGGTCTAACCTTTTCTTGAACTGATCCACAGAGGAACTGTTCACAACTTCCGAAGGTAACCTGTTCCATGTGTCACAGATCTTATACGTAAAGTAATTCCCACACACACTAGTCCTAAACCGTTTCAAATCCAACTTCCAACCATTGTTGCGAGTTGGGTTATCATTTAAACTAAACATACTTCTAAAATCGACATCGTTCAACCCGCGTAAGAGCTTGAAAACCTCGATCAGTTGACCGCGCAGCCTCCGAGTTTCAAGCGAAAACAAGTTCAGGGCGCGTAACCGTCGATTGTAGCCCATATGCCTAACGGAAGGGATTAACTTTGTGGCCCTCGCCTGCACTCGCTCCAGCCTCTCAATATCTTTCCTGAGGGTGGGCGACCAGAACTGCACAGCATACTCCAGGTGCGGCCGAACAAGGGATTGTACAGTGAGAGCACAATCTCCTTGTTCCGAAACTGAAATTGCCTCCTGATATAACCCAATAGTTTCTGGGCTTTCTTTTCCACCTCTACACACTGTTTCGTAAACTTAAGGGCGCTGCTAATTAGCACACCCAAGTCCTTTTCTAAATCAGTCACTGTTGAAAAAAGTGGTTAGAAATAACCGCATATATTTCCAAATAAAATATAAACAAAATAAAAAAAATAAAAACCCTCGTTTCTAACCAACTAGTGAAGTTGGGTTTCCCTAATTAACAAAAGAAGAAAAAAAAAAGTTTCTGGGACAAAGAAAAACGGAGCTTTGCCCAGTCTTGAAAATTTTTGACCGCATGAAGCGGGCCCTTTTTTCTCAAAAAAATTAAAATGCTCGTGGTTACCCAAACCGGGAAACTGAGTCAACCTTCAAACCTAACAACCTTTAATTAAATCGTATCCTTAATTAATAACCACTGCAATTAATCAAAACCCATGTTTAACTAAATAGAGGCCTATCAGAACTAGGTGCAAGTAAGTTAAAGAAAATAACTAAGGTAAGAGAAAAACTAGGTACCTAGACGAAACTCGAACCGGGCTACAACGGCCCTAACTCAATAATTAAATGGCTGTTATAGCCCCTATTAAAACCTAAAGGCAATATAGCCCTAACTTTAAACTTAAATAAAACCTAAACCTTAAACCTTTAAAACCAAAAACTTAAGGGCAATCCAGCCCTAGCCTAACTTAACCTGCAAAACCTAGGTCTGGGAAATAGCCCCTACAAATAAATAACCTAGCAGTGTGTTAAACAATAACCTAAAACTTAACAAATAAAATTAAAACCTGGAAACTAAATGAAACTTATGAATCAGTTAGAAACTGAAAGGGTAACGTTCAACTGGCAACTTCATTTTTGGTAAGTCTAAATTAATTTTGATGAATTTAGCTTCACCATAGTTAGTAATCTGGCTGCTGACCAAATTTAACCTGAAAACCACTGCAACCTACAGTGAAAAAGTCTGTAGCTGTGTTGACAGTGTCTAAATAGGCCATTATTATTTCTATAATTACCGAGTCTATTTAAAGTAAACTTAACCTTAATACTACACCTAAATAAAAATAATCTCTCAAGCTAAACTAATAAATTTTTCAATATGGCGCCCCCGGGTGGGCAGTCGAGAAGTTAGTTACCCTTTTTTGTTTTAATTCTGATACAATAGTTTTAAATCCAGTGAATTAAATTTTTTACATAATCTGAAAATTTAAATATAAATATCATAATAAACCTAAAAATGGCTAATCAAACTGAAGCCACTCGTGGAAAAAGTATGGAGACCTGGTTGGGAAGTGATGTGGAAGCACTTGAAACTAGTAAACTGGTAAAAAGGAGGGGAGCAATCAGAACCTCAGCTACTAAACTTTTAGCTACAATCAAAGAGAGATGGGATGATTGGACTGAGGAACAAAAAAATTCACATGCTCGGCTTTTGTCCTCACAACTGGACAAGTTACAAAATTTAGACGAGGAAATCCTTAGAATGTATGTTTGTTCCGAAGGCTTCTCAGAGGATAAACAAGAAAACTAGATGAAAAAAATAGTTATTACCACTTTGAAATAGATCAAATGATACAAGCATTAACAACTAAAAAAGAAAATAATGCCGAAGCCAAACCTAAACTAAGAATAAGTACTAAAATTCCTGAGCTTCAAATATTACCATTTGATGGAAATCCCTCTAAATTTCAAAACTTTAAGACCTCATTCAGAAACATTTATGATAACATAGGTCTTTCCGAAGAAGAGAAATTTGCCTACCTAAAACAACATTTGAGTGGAAACCCTGCCATTCAAATAAACTGCATGCAAGAAAGTAAAACATCTTATGAAGAAGCATGGCAGCAGTTGGAGGGCTGTTATGCAACACCAGGCCAAATTAAATTCTCCATAATAAAATCCCTTTTAACTAAATCCATAATAACCAAAAATTTTAAATCACTTCATGACTTTCAAGCAGATATGCACTCTACCATAAATTTAATGCAAACTCAAAAATTAGAATTAGAAGATATACTCTTGTATGTATATTATAATAAACTAACTCAAGAAACTCAGGAATTTTTAAGAACTTGTGGGTTTAAACTCTATGACCCTTTAATAAGTTTAAAGAAGCAATTGCTGAAGCTACCAAAACCTTAGCTAATGTTAATTTTGATCTGGAACAAAGTGAGTTAACTACCTTGATACCTAAACAAAAAAGAAACTTCTCTCCAGAACCAGCCAGAAAACCATGGTATTCTGGCCAAACTACAGCTGCTCTGGCGGTTTCTACCCAAAGACAATCCTCAAGAAGAGCTCAATATACTGACCAGAGAGAACCTTACTGCAAATTGTGTAAGAAAAACTCTCACAGAATCTCAAAATGTGATTCTTTCCCTGAAAGTTGGGATAAACTGAAAAAACTTGCTAAATTAAATTATTGTACTAAATGTACCTCATCTAAACACCAAGCCAAAGAATGCCCCATTTCTTTACAACCCTGTTCATTTTGTAGGTTTTCTAACCATTTATCCTTCCTTTGTACCAAACAAAAAGGAAAACCAGAGGAAGATAAGAAAACCAAAACCAGTACGGAAGTAGCTACCCAAAAAAAAACTCAAAACAAGGGAAACAAGTTACTAACTTATTAAGTTTAAAAAACACTGATCAAGAAGTAGCATTAATCCCTTCCATGCAAATGAGAATAAGAAACTCAGAAAAATCAATTAAATGCAGAGCACTTTTGGATAATTGTAGTCAAGCCAGCTACATTACCAAGGAACTGTGAAAAAATTAAATCTTCCAACTAAACACTACGAGGAATCCATAACCATAACAGGATTTATAGCCAACAAGAAACAACCAAATTATGAAGTAGCTATAATTAAATTGGAGGATTCTAGAAACCCTGGAAACTACCAAGAAATAGAAGCCATCATAATTGATGATATTAATATTAAATATGAAGTTCCAGGATTACTGAAACTTCAAACTTATTTAAAATCATTAAATTATCAGCTTGCAGATCACTTTGAAGCTGATGAAGTGGCTGACTTCATGTTAATTTTTGGGGCTGCAACCCACAAACTTTTTGCCCTCAGCAGTCATCAGATTCATACTGCCTCTTGTTATAAATCTCCCTATGGAATACTTTTATTGGGTTTCCCTTCAGATTACTACCCTGAAAAAGAAAAAGAACCAATAAGAGATCAGATCAGCTTCTGTATTACCAACCCGCTACCTACTAGTACAACTTCTAATGAAGATCTAAAAAAAATTGAACACCAGATTGCACAATTTAGCAAACTAGAAAACTTGGGTATTTCTGGGGATGAACCATTTTCAAACAAAGAAAAAGATCTGATTGCAAACTTTGAAAAGGAAGTTAAAATAGAAGATGAAAGATTGTCTGTTAAGGTACCATGGAATGACCAAAAAGATAAAATTTCACCAAACTTTAACTATGCTATTAGCAGGTTAAAGTCCACTTGCAAAAAATTAAAAAAAGATAACTTAATGCAACCTTATTCAGACATCCTTGAACAACAATTCCAGGAAGGAATAATAGAAGAAGTACCTCTAACAGAACACTTAAGACAAGCAGGAAATTTTTTACCTCATTTTCCCGTAGTTCGCCCTGGGGTACAAACAACTAAAGTTAGGATTGTAGTAGATCCCTCGGGTAAAAGCAAACCAGAAGAAATAACCGTAAATGATGCTACTGAGGACTGCCCTTCACTCCTACCTCACTTAGCAAAATTGTGCATTAAATTAAGGCATGGTAAATATTTGATGATTGGGGACATTCAAAAAGCATATTTACAACTTAAATATCAAACAGAATTTGACTGCAATGCCCACAAAATTCTGTGGGTAAAGAATACCCAATTGGCTCCAAATGACAACAACCTGATCTGCTATAAATATAGAAGAGTTACCTTTGGCAACAAAAGCAGTCCATTTTTACTACAACAATCTCCAACACATTTTTAATGAACAACAAAACCAAGTGGCAGACTACCTAGCTAACCGCTTTTACATGGACAATGCTTTAATTAATGCCAACAATCTCTCAGAACTCAAAGACCTTTACAATTATAGTGTAAACACTTTAATTGAATATAATTTGAAGCTATATGAATGGGCCTCTAATCACTCAGAACTTCAAGGACTATTTGAAAAACATGACATAGCCTCCTCCGAAGATAAAGAAAATGTAAAACTATTAGGATATGGTTGGAACACAAGTGCTGATACACTCCATCTAAAAACTGTAAACTTGAACTCAGAAGCCAAAACTAAAAGAGAAATACTAAGTTCTGTGCAATCATTGTTTGATCCAATTGGATTTGTTGCACCCTTAGTGTTTAAATTAAAACTCTTCATGCAGAAAGTAACAGCTACCAAAAAAAATTGGGATGAATATCTAGAACTGGAAATGCTGCGTGAATGGAAAAAACTTTGTAAAGAAATAAACAAAGTGGAATTTCTGAATTTTCCTAGACAAGCTTTTGAAAATCCCAAACCTCTCATGGAAAATCTTCAACTCCACATCTTTTGTGATGCCAGCCAAGAAGGTTATGCAGTAAGTTGCTATCTAGTTGGAAATGGAAAATCCGAACTAATTTACGCTAAATCAAGAGTCAATCCCAAATCAAAAAATTGGACCATTTGTAACTTGGAATTAATGGCAATCTGCCTAGGAACCAAAGTCCTAGAATACCTTAAAGAAACCTACCTAGAAGAAAACTCAGAAAACCAAAGTTCTTCAAAACAATAATTTGGACAGACTCACAAGTGGCTTTAAATTGGACTGCTCAAAAATCTCTAAAAATGAAATCCATCTTTGTAAAAAACAGAGTGAAAGACATTCAGGAAGCAACAAGAAACTTAAACCATCACCTGGAATTCAGACATGTAGCAGGAGAAGACAACCCAGCAGACCTACTCACCAGACCAATATCTTTCAAGAAATTTCAAAAACTTCTTCACTTTTACCAACATGGTCCCACATTTTTGAGAAATGAAATTGAATGGCAAACCAACTTAATTTTTAACCCCCACCAAGAAACCTTACAGACAACAATAAATGTGTGTCAAACAACTTGTAAAGAAATAAATGAAAAACTCCCTTGTTAAATATGGAAAGATTCTCTAACAGGAAAAAACTGGTCAGAATCACTGCCTATGTTCTACGGTTCATAGAAAACTTAAAGTACTTCCGCACTCACAAATATAACCCCAAATGTAACCTGACAATCGAAGAACAAATTGCTGTTTTGGAGAAAAATCATACAGCTTACAAAACTAAGGCCAAAATTACTGGCTAAAATTAGTCCAGCAACAACATTTCTCAAAAGAAAAAGAAATAATCCACAAACTAAATAAAGGAGAAAAAGTTGAGGACCTAACAAAGCTGCAAAAGAATCTAAAACTCTTCATTGACAAAGAAGGGTTAGTCAGAACAATGGGGATATATAAATATGCAACTAACCTTAACTATTCAGCTAGGTATCCTGTACTACTGCCTGAAAATTCTCATTTAACAGCGTTAATTGTAACTGAATGTCATGCAAAAGCCAGTCATGCAACCTTAGCTACCACATGCAATTTCCTCAGACAGGAATTCTGGATCCCCAAAATAAGGCAAGTAGTTAAAAAGGTTCTGAAACAATGTCTGTTTTGCCAAAAATACTTTGCCATGGCTTATGAAGTGCCTACTACTGGACCCTTAGTAACGGAACGTTTAAGCTATGAAAAACCCTTTGAAAAAACTGCCCTTGACTATGCTGGTCCAATTTCTGTCCAGGATGAGAATAACCAATTCATGAAAGTCTACTTATTATTGTTCACTTGCTGCGCCACCAGATTCACCAGCCTTCACATCTGCACTGACCTTTCTACTAAAACCTTTTTAAGAGAACTCTACCATTTGTCCTTAAACTACTCCCTTCCAAAGGTTTTGATTTCAGACAATCAATCCACCTTCAAAAGATCTGAAGATTAACTTAAACATTGGTTCCAAAATGTTCTTGTGTCTCAGTACCTCTCTGATCATGGTATCCAGTGGAAATTTACAGCAGCCTATTCACCCAGAACCTTAGGAATAGCTGAAAGAATGGTGGGTTTAGTCAAAAGAGCTCTCTATACCTCCCTAAAAGGAAGAAAAATCCCGTTAACTGAACTAAAAACAATTGTTCTTGAAATAATGAACACAATTAATTCAAGACCACTCACTTATGTTAATTCAAATGAAGATCCCTCCTCTGATCTACTAACTCCCTTCAAGTTGCTTTTTGGGTATGACAATACCAAATTCAACTTTTTAACCACTAATGATACCCAAGAAGCTGTTAATGAAGATGATCAGGTGGATGCTGATTATATGACAACAACAGAGGACAAAGAAAGAAAGAAAATACTGGATTACTTTCATAAGGGAGCTAAACAATCTCAAGAAATCAAAAAAAGATGGCGATACGAATATTTGAGTAGTTTGAGGGAAAAAGAATACCAACAACACAAACAACCAGTAAGTAAAGAACCTAAAGTAGGAGAACTATGTCTCTTAGATGAAAATTCTATGAATCCCAAATACTTCTGGAAGATTGCTGTAATTGAAACATTACATCCAGATGAAGATGGCATAATCAGGCATGTAACTGTAAAAACACCCAATGGTCATCTCTCCAGAAGACATATATATCGGTTATACCCACTGGAAATAACTGATAAACCGAATATTGACCTGGAAGAACTGGAAAATTCTTCCACAGAACCAGGAACTGTAGATTCTCCTGACACTACTACTGCCGCTACTCAACCCCGACCACAAAGACAAGCTGCAGTTAGATTTCGGGAAGAACTGCAAAGGAAAATACAGAGTGGATCTTTGTGAAGACCACAAATTGAAAATTTTAAATAATTGTAAATAGCTATAACTTAGGACCAACGTTCTACAGAAAAGACGCTTTCATTTTCATATTTCACCTAAAAGGAACTTCTCTGAAGAGCATGTCATTTTCATTCATAAAAAAAATAAATAAAATTTCCCAAGAACACAATTCTGGGTAAATTTTTCCCCTTGGGGGGAATGTTGAAAAAGTGGTTAGAAATAACTGCATATATTTCCAAATAAAATATAAACCAAATAAATAAAAATAAAAACCCTCGTTTCTAACCAACTAGTGAAGTTGGGTTTCCCCAATTAACAAAAAGAAGAAAAAAAAAAGTTTCTGGGACAAAGAAAAACGGAGCTTTGGCCAGTATTGAAATTTTTTGACCGCATGAAGCGGGCCTTTTTTTCTCAAAAAAATTAAAATGCTCGTGGTTACCCAAACCGGGAAACTTAGTCAACCTTCAAACCTAACAACCTTTAATTAAACCTTATCCTTAATTAATAACCACTGCAATTAATCAAAAACCATGTTTAACTAAATAGAGGCCTATCAGAACTAGGTGTAAGTAAGTTAAAGAAAATAACTAAGGTAAGAGAAAAAACTAGGTACCTAGACGAAACTCGAACCGGGCTACAACTGCCCTAACTCAATAATTAAATGGCTGTTATAGCCCCTATTAAAACCTAAAGGCAATATAGCCTTAACTTAACGAGTAAAACCTTCAAAACCTAAAACCTAAAACCTAAAACCTTTAAAACCAAAAACTTAAGGGCAATCCAGCCCTAGCCTAACTTAACTTGCAAAACCTAGGTCTGGGAAATAGCCCCTACAAATAAATAACCTAGCAGTGTGTTAAATAATAACTTAAAACTTAACAAATAAAATTCAAACCTGGAAACTAAATGAAACTTATGGATTAGTTAGAAACAGAAAGGGTAACGTTCAACTGGCAACTTCATTTTTGGTAAGTCTAAATTAATTTTAAATTTAGCCTCACCATAGTTAGTAATCTGGCTGCTGACCAAATTTTAACCTGAAAACCACTGCAACCTACAGTGAAAAAGTCTGTAGCTATGTTGACAGTGTCTAAATAGGCCATTATTATTTCTATAATTACTGTGTCTATTTAAAGTAAACTTAACCTTAATACTACACCTAAATAAAAATAATCTCTCAAGCTAAATAATAAATTCTAAATAATAAATTCTTCAATAGTCACCTCGATATTACTACCCAACATCGAGTAGTCCGACTTGGGATTGGCGTAGCCAATGTGCATCACTTTGCATTTACCCAAGTTAAACGGCATTTGCCATTTTTCGGACCACTCTCCTATCCTACCTAGGTCCCACGCATTTCCTCGATCGCTTCGGGCGTCCCAACATTGGCCCCAAGCTTGGTGTCATCAGCGAATTTGGCGATCCGACTGACGATGCCACCGTCGATATCATTTATGTAAATGATAAACAACAGTGGCCCCAAAACGGAACCCTGAGGAACCTCACTAGTGACCGAGGCCCAACCCGAACTAGCCCCTTTAATTACCACCACTCTGCCGCCTATTCCTCAGCCAGTTTTCAATCCACCTACCTATTTCTCCACCGATACCCAGCGCGCGCTTCCCTCCAGTCACCAGGCACCTGGCCCATCTCCAACGATTTGTTGAAGACTGTAGCCAGGTGGGGAGCCACCTGGTCGCGCACTTCTCGCAACACTCTGGGGAGAAACTTGTCTGGCCCAGGAGCCTCAAACGCGCTCAGTTTGTCTATTCTATCGGCAACGACTGTCGCGGTACATCTAACACTATCCAGGCCAGCACCTTCGTGCCTCACGCCTGGCTCGGGGATGACGCGGGTATCATGCTTCTAATGGGCTTTCTACTATTAACATAACTGAAGAATTCCTTAGGGTTCCCCTTGCAGAGGCTTGCCACCCGTAGTTCTTCGTTACGTTTCGCTAGCTTAACCTTCGCCTTCACTTCCCTACACAGTCGGACATACGCTTCAGTGTTCTCGTGGGAACGATTGGCCTTCGCCCTCCTATACGCTACTTTCCTATTTCGGATAGCCGAAGCGATGTCACGATTGAACCACTTAGGCTGCGTTGAAGCAGGGGTGACCGGTTTTGAGGGTATGGCAGCAGACTGCAGCACCATAAACTCGTCCCGGAATGCACTCCACACTCCCTCAACATCGCCGCCAACCTCTAACCCCATCTCTCCTACGCTATCCCTGAGGCTAACAAAGTTCGCCCGCCGGAGATCGAGCTTACTGCCCTCGAGTTACTACGCTTCACCCGAGGGACGCACACACGGAACCTAATAAGACCGTGATCACTCCCGCCCAATGATTCGTCAACGGTGAGGCCAGTGACGAGGTTGTCTTCGGTCGTGAATACTAAGTCTAGAACGCTTTCGCCTCGTGTAGGCTCGTTGACCCACTGAGTGAGGAAGTTCTCATCAGCAAAGTCAACTAGCCTCCTCCCTTCAGCATCGGCAGTCATTTGTCTTTGTGACAAAACGTTTTTGGATTTTATTAACTGTAACCGTATCCAAACAGTTCCATTTTGAGAAGCTGAGTAGTCGTGCTTGGGATCGTCACCAGCCTCCTCCTTTTTCCTGTTATGAGGAGGTAAAGGAGGGGATAGTCGATCATTGGGCCCGAAAAACAGAGCCTGAGCTTCATCGCGCCATCTGTTGACACTCAGCGGAATCGTACTTACAGTAGATGGGGCGGGTACCCACTGACCTTTACCCATATGACTTCAAATGTTTAATTTAATTGGCGTGCGGGTCATATATACTGTAAATGGATTTATCCTATCATGGTTGAAAATCATGATAAATGAACCATGCCGTCTAAAAATTTATTTATATATATATTTATATATATATTTATATATATATATATATATATATATATATAATACATATATACACATATATATACATATAGACATATACACACACAATATACATATAGACATATACACACACATATATATATATATATATATATATACATATAGACACACACACACACACACACACACATATATATATATATATATATATATTCTAATTGCTTTTAAATTATACCCGAAGTTTACCTTGCGTTTTCAATAGTCTTGTGTTCTTGATACTTTTTAAATGACAAAATTCTCAAAACGAAGGAGTACTTGGTACTAATAAACATCTATTACTACAGCGCGCTTGGAGCTATGTCTCGAGCATGTTCATGTTGCTATTCTACTTCTCGCACAGATCAGCGACACTGAGTATGGGTGATAATTGGATGGGTGATCGTTCTCCGCATACACACGATACAGCGGCCCGTATTTCGGATTCGACGTTAAGGTATAGGTCCTCACTATCATACAACCTCTCTGACTGTTGTTAATACTCTGGCAAAACCACGCATTTTATAACAAATTAACAAAGCCCATTTCCAATTACCTGATACTCTATTCTTTATTATCACTCAATATATGTCTGAGACGCAATCAATAACTGTCTCAAGCCAATCTGAGAAAGTGGAAAAGAGGCACATTGTTAAGGCCGCTGCACATAATTTATTTGGTTCGACATAGTTCTCTTTCTAAAGGGGACTTATTTTTCCCGGTTGGAGGAGTTACTCCAGGGTTCAGTGCCCTCCACTGGACAAAGGACGTAAAACGAAAAAGCAAACTGAGGTTGAAGGTTTATTTAATTTTTCAAATTACTAATTAAGGAAACTCTTAAAAATTATCCAAAAGTATTTCAAAATTATTTCAAATCATCGAGAAAATATTAAAAGAATAAATAGGATTTGGTTGCCGCATTTCACTTGGTCAGGTTATGTTACGCTACGTTAGGTTAAGTTAACCTAACCTCACTTACTGTAATCTAACCTAAAACAAATCAGAGGATGTGTAAAGTCTGAGGAAACAAAGGAGGACTTATTTGACTTAACAGTTTTTTGAATGAAATTCCTAAAGCGGGTGAAATTCGAAAAAATAATCACTGGATACGGTTAAAAAAAATAGTGTCTCAACTTTCTTATAGATATATAGATATATAGATATATATATATATATGTTAAGTTGTGCTCGTGTAATAAGATTAAACAAGATTCATTGCGTGCAAGCAAAAACCTACTCCACCATCGTTAAATCATTTGAAAGGTAAAATTAACTATGGATTACTACAGTATGTAAAGTACTGTATGTCCGTCTCCATCTATACAGGGCGGACCAAAAGCATGTACCTTATTTCAAAGTATGTATCATGTATATATACAGTATATATAGGGTGACCCAAAATTACTAAGTCATCTTTTGGAGTTATTTACCAGTTAATATTGATAGATGGACAGATAGATGGACAGATAGATGGATAAATTAGATATACCTAAATTCATCGGTGTTCAATGTATTCTTACGAGAACATTATAACAGAAATAAAATTAAAAAAAAAAGTCCGGCTGCCATGAAGATGTTATATTGATTATATATTGATGATTAAAGGCTGCCTTGAAGATGTTATACTGATTATATCGAAACGTTGGCTTTTTCATTCGCATTATTACTTCCTCATATATATATATATATATATATATATATATATATATATACACACACACACACACAGGCGTACTTAGTATTTTACCATCCCTAGCAAGTGCCTACTCTCCCTATACATAAATCTGCCAATGTACATATATATACACCGGGTGGTCCATAATTCAGGAACCATAGGAATTATTGTATTTTTTCTAATAATTCTTGTACTTTCCAATAATGTATTTTTTCTTTATTTTCTTTTTGATGAAAAAAAATCGAGTGGAGTGATATCTGGTGACGTGGGTGGCCATTCGATAGGACCTCTTCGGCCAATCCATCTGTTAGGGAATGTTTTATAAAGGTATTTGCAAACTTGCATGGTAAAATGAGGAGGTGCACCGTCTTGTTGAAAAAACAAGCCACGTCGTTTGTTGATCGGTACGTCATCCAGGTAATTCATCAAAAAGAAAATAAAGGAAAAAAAACATTAATAAAAGTACAAGAATTATTAAAAAAAAAATATTCCTATGGTTCCTGAATTATGGGCCACCCGGTATATATATGGCTTATAATGGTCCCTGCGTGCGTTATTAGTCACTGCAGTGTCTAAAACTTCAAAGCTTTCATAGTAAGTCAAGGCTTTGATAAAACTTTCTTTGAAGTTGATTTCCTTTATTTAACAGAAGCGTTTATTCAAATGAAAACGTTAATTAGTAATTTCTATATAAAATTTCAAAGAAAATCCCGTTTTTTAATTCCCCTTTGCTATTATATTCCCTATATAGAAATTTTTAATTGCCTTTATGTACAATGAAGTTAAAATTTAAAATTCTTGCGATTAAAATTTGTACCGTTTGATGTGTCTACTTTAAAACCGAGAGTATTACAGTAGAGATTGGGACTAAGGTCACGTTTTCATCGAACTCGCATAGACACTGGCTTTTTTCGATTGAATTTACACGTGGGAAAAAGAGGGGCCACTAAATATGGAGAGTAACAGAAATTTCCTCCAGTCGCACTCACTGAAGCACGTGTTGAGGAGGAAATGCTTTTGTTGGTACGCCGAAACGCAAGAGAAAAAAATTGCTTGTACTGCAATGATGAGGGAAAAGGTGTAAATGCAGTGTGTAAAACGTCAAAATCGGTACTGAGTCCACCTTATATTTAAACCGAGACCTACTCTGGGAGAATATCTTCATTTATTATGTCAAACTAAGGAAGACAACGAAAAGTGTGTGGACTGCTTTCATATGAAATCAACGATCGTCCGCCTTTTGCTCTATTAATGCTCTGCTGAGCTACAGTGACAGACGACGAACGTCTTGTGGTAACGCTAAGGAACGCTAACAAAAACACAACAACGAATCTCCTATTTTTTATTTCTTCCCACCAACAATAAGAGAAGACTTTACATGTACGAGTATTGTTATAATGTTATAATGTTTCAGACCAACAAAGGCCCTAGGATCCACTCATGGCTGGTCACCTAACTGTGTTCGTAATCGTGTATTGTGTATGTCCTCCGTGGTGGCGGAGGGGACCTACAATTTTACGTGGGTTCCGAACCACAAGAACATAAGAAACTTATTTAAAAACTGCCGGTAAATTGGCAACGACCAATTTTTACGAAACTAAATAATTATCAATTTAAAAATAATTAATTATCGGTTTAAAACTAAATATAGAATCTCTCGGTCCAGAGGAGCAAGTCATAATAGACTACTATCCACAAATATGTTACATTCTATATCTATTTATAACGGACATGCAAATATCAGATCCAAAGAATCCAGTCAATTTCATTACGGTATCCATCAAGTCACGGTTCATATCGATTGCGGACCAAATCAAATTTACAACCATATACAGTACATTACAATATATACACTTACGAGGAAAAGTGTAGGTGTGGCTGTAAAGACTGTACAGTAATGTAGAAATGTGTGTGCACCCATTATGGGTCTCCCATTTAAAGGTGTTTGTGGGGCAAGTGAAGATCATGAGTTTTTCAATACCTCACAGTACTATGGGGGGGCACCGCTCGGCAGAGGAATCTCTTTAAATGGGGTGTGTAAGGACAGAGAGTATCCCCTAACCCAAGACGCTGCCTCCCTATATCCCACAACACTTGTGTTGAGCTGTGGGATCTATCCCCACAAAGCCTTAATTTTACTACCTTAAACTATACCCTTTCTATCAACATGCGCGTCCAATCGATTCTTAAACATGTTTATAGACGTGCTACTAATTACTTCTACCGGCAAACTATTCCAGCTATTTACTATTCTATGCGTAAAAAAGTTTTTCGCAACTGCTGTCTCGAACCTTCTACTTGTCAACTTACACCCGTTATTTCTAGTCCTATTATATTGAGATATTTCGAAAAAGCTATCTCTATCTACGTTATCAAACCCATTCATAATTTTGAAAACCTGGATTAGATCACCCCTTAACCTCCTAGTCTCGAGTGTAGTCAATTTTAACTCTTTAAGCCTATCCTCGTACGACTTTGACCTAAGAGACGGAATCATCTTAGTTGCTCGTCTTTGAACTCTTTCGATTTTGTCTATATCTTTGCGCATATGCGGATTCCAAAATTGGACCGCGTACTCCAAATGGGGTCTAACTAATGATTTATAAAGAGGAACTATAATATCGCGCGATTTGTACTCAAAATTTCGAGCTATAAAACCTAACACTTTGTTCGCCTTATTGACCGCCGCTGTACTTTGTTTCGCTACTTTTAAATCACCAGTGACTATAACTCCTAAATCTTTTTCCTGCTCTACGCTTGTTAAATCTTTCCCTGACATACTATACGCAAAATTACCGTTACGCGAACCTATATGCATAATTTTGCACTTATCCACGTTAAATCTCATTTGCCATGTGACTGACCAATCAACGATTTTATTCAGATCTTCCTGAATTTTACCTCTATCTTCGTCATTAATCGCCCTACCACCCAGCTTCGTGTCATCCGCAAACTTTGAAACTGTACCACCAAAGCGGCTGCTCTTAATGAATGTTGTTATTGAATATCTACAAACCAACAAATTCAGCAATAGAAATCAGAGACAGTTTTATGGTATATTTCAGACCGCTAATTGGTTCTTTACTTTGACAAAATGAAGCTTGTGGCATTTGTATATAAACAAGTAAAACTAAAATCATGGGAACTTTTTATTCCTCTTACCTTTTCTATCCAATTCTGCAGCACACTCCATCCCTAATATGCTATAATACTTGGGATCGCTTTTATTATACAGAGCACTTCTCTTCTGCAGAGCAATGATAATTCTTTACATCGTCCATCATTTCCGCACACTAACGGAATACTTTAAACAAAAACAAAAAAAAAACACCCGGTCAAGCACCATTCAGTGTGCGTGTCTGTCTCTCTCTCTATGCGTGTCTGTGCGTGTGGAGCTGGTGGAAAAGGCGCGTCCAGAAATCAGTTAATTTGAACGAGTTCTCACTTGGACAGATTTCCGTCAAAATCCGACGGAGAAAGTCCTTGTCTGTGCGGGTCTGTTCGAGTTAGGTGGAAGCGCGGCGTAAATGTATCTTACCAAACAAAGTATTTGAAGAGTACAACGCACTGTTTGCATATTGGCAAAATGCAGATGGAAAGTAAATAAAACATTTCGAATTTTGACAAGCAGAGAGACTTAAAAAAAAATTTAATTAAAAATTACGCTTCTAAGAGTTAAGTAAACGTTTCCTACCACTTTCGATATACTTTCTTCGGCCTACTACTTGTACTTTTTACGTACTTTATATCCAGAGTACATTGAGTACTACATCTCTCAGTTTTGAAGTAGACAGCTTACAGTATACTTACAGAAAAATACAATTATTCTCTCTAACATTTTTCTTACGCAAACAAAAAAAAACAAAAAAATGTTCCTTCGAACCACTGTTCAGATTATAACTAAAGTTTTAAATAAAGTCAAAAATACTTATTATATCGGTAAAAAAAAATGTTTAATGTAAACAAATTTTTCATTTCCGATAAGAGCTCTTATCTTTTCTTCCCTTTAAAGTGAGTTTTATAAACTAACAAGCCCCATATTTACTCGTGGTTTTCAATGATGGTACAGAAAAGTTATCACTTAAACGCGCGTGTACTTCAAGAAATGTGTGTCCACATATAATGTTTGAAATAATGTTTACTATTAATAAACTTCAGGTAAAAATGGTTTGTATTGAAACGTAAAAAATAATAATTCATTCATACATTACACAGATTTAATGTTAGTTTAACATCTTTGACAGAATGTTGAATTTGGTCTTCTGTGAATTGTAGTATACACTATGAAGTTAAGGGTAAAAAGTTATGTATTGTAGAATATATAGTTGAAATGTACTTGTTTGGCGTGTGTGTGTGTGTGTGTGTGTGTGTGTGTGTGTGTGTGTGTGTGTGTGTGTTGGCAACTGGGCACAAGTGAAGTCGAGTGTGTGATAATTCACAAATGTAGTGGGGTAATCTTTCGTGAAGTAACACTTTTGGTACCCCTAAACATTAAAAACTTGTGTACAAAAAGGAGCAGCATTTTTATTATTGAAAAAAAGAGATATTGGTCCTGATTAGGTTAGGTTACACTAGGTTAGGTTAGGTTAGAGTAGCATGTACTCTACCCCACTATTTAATAACTTAAGGAAAAAACCAACTTTCGAGCCCCCATTTGCGTGTAAAACACTTATTACGCCCTTTCCAGTTCGATGGCACTTAGATTAACTCAGGTTTGGTTAGTTTTTTTTTTTAATCTTTATTTAAAAATTAAAAAGAAAGAAAAGAACCCATAAATTAAAAATCAAAATAATTGTACAAATAACTTCTTCGAACCGTTGAATTAAACAAAGTTCATTAAAAAAAACCTCCCTCGATTGTTACAAAACTGCAATTGTGAAAATAATTTTGAAACAGGAATAGGATTTTCTACGATTTATAAAAATTTAGAATGGCAAGTTCTCAATCCGAAAAAATTATTTGACATTTTACTAACAATTTTTTTTTTTTTTTGAATCGCTGAAAATCAAATGTTAAAATTAGACTAAAGTTGGTCATACTTACACAATCTGGACGATTTTCCTGTATTTGTCTATAATGAAAACAATTGAAAAGGGTAACTTATTCATTCAGGATTATCACTGTGTAAATCTAGTATATTATATTGTAGTAATAATAGTAGTAATAGTAATAGTAGCAGTAGCAAGCAGTGCCCCGCGAAACATTGTGGTCAAATTAGTATCTTTATTGATTGCAACATTACTACTACTTTAAATATAGGATTTTTATTTATTTTTTCACCAAAGACTAACAGAATCGAAACTGCTCACTCTTTCTAAAGCTACATAAAGCTGTCCATATGTAAAAATAGGCTTAGGAATATAAATACAAAACATCTGCGGTCAAATTAGTATCATTATCAAGGCAGCAATGTAGCAGAATTATCAAGACGCTATCGAGAGATTGTAAGAAAATTTGGGAAGCTGGATCTATTTATTATGTTTACTCGCAATCCAAGATGGACTGAAATCGCTGAAAGCATTAAAGCTTATCAAAGACCAGAACATAGGCCATATATTGTTGGAGGAGTTTTTCACATGAAACCAAAAAGAGCTGTTTCATGATTTAACAATAAACTTTGGTTAAGTTAGGTTAATAATTTTCTTGTTCTTGTACTTGTACTTGTACTGAAATGTACTTGGCTCTCCGAGTATATGCTTTATTCTTTTATTTATTAACCTAACATGTTTTCTTCTATGAACTCTTTCTCTATCTAGCTTCGTTTCAAAGTTGCGCATGCGCACACGCGTGTACGAACGAAAAAATAAATATCCTAAGGATCCTCCCAGAACAGACACCTTTCCAACGGTGTAAGGATGAGTGTCCGACGTTGAGCGGTTTCCGAGAAAAACTCGGAACAGACAGAAGGACAGAAACTGCGTCTTATTATTATAATAGACTTATACAATAGCGCTTAGTACAGCACATAGATCAGACAACTGTCATATTTTTAATGTCAATCTGGGCAAGATACCATAGAAAATATTTGCCCAAAGAGGGAGCAGCAAATCACGCTTACGTTTTCATTTATTGTTTACCTACGCTCATAATGACCAGTTAACCTCGTAAAAGTGGTTGAGTAATACCATATTAAAGTGGTTGGACAGCGGTGCCGATTTCAACCAACTTGCTGAGAAAACCTTGTTAAAAATATAAGTTAGTACAGTATATGGTTTTCTGACTAGTTAGAAAGTTGGTAATGGCTAAAGATGGTCGACTCCGATACTTTAAAGTGGTTCATTGGACCGTCTTTTACTCAAAAGGATCGTTGTAAGTGTTACTGGTAAAACCAGTTTTAACTGATCGAATTAACCGGCTTCCATTTCCAATGCTGTTTAGAGTTAGGTTAGGCTAATTAGATTTAATTATAGCGTAGGTTAGGTTTAGTTAGTTTCCACAGTTTGTATATTCTTGTGGCTTTTTTTAGAAGTGACAATTGCGTCCCACCTTCTAAACCAGTGGTTCTTAACCTTTTTAGGCTGCGACTCAAATTCTGGTCTAGGGGCTAGCTTGGCGACCCATGCCTTCAAACAGTTCACTTTTAATAGATAATAAAATAACACCGGTCTGCATGAAAATCGATTTCTTTATTTTGAGTTGTGATTCTGAAACAGTTCGCTGCGCTGAATTAAAAATACTACCAGTGTTTTTCTATCACCCACACTTTTAAAGTTATTAGCAAAACAATTTTGGGGCGTTTTGTAATTTTTTACCTTTTTTATCTTTAATTAATTTCGTTTTTTCATATTTTTCAGATAGATAATTCTAACATTACGTCTTTAAAATTTTAATAATGGCTTCTAGAGGATGTATCCATAGTCCAGACATATTTTGTTATATTTGTGGTCGATATGTTGTTGTAAAACAAAGGACAAATGTAACGACCTTCATTAAGAGAGCTTATCATGCTTATTTTGGAATTAAATTAGATCAAGACAAAAGTTGGGCTCCACACAAGGTTTGTCTTACGTGTGTTGCGGCACTAAGGAATTGGAGCAAAGGTAAAAAGAAAAGTTTGCCATTTGGGATCCCTATGGTATGGCGCGAGCCTAGAAACCATACCGACGACTGCTACTTTTGTTCTTGCAATGTTAAGGGTTATAATGCAAAGAATAAAGAGAGCCTTCAATACCAAAGTCTTCCATCTGCAATAAGGCCGGTACCCCATGGTCCAGAAGTTCCTATTCCCCGCCCACCCGAGAGTCTGGATCAATACAATTCAGATTCTGATTCAGCTCCAAATCCAGACAATGATGATGTTTATGAACAGCCAACAGCTGACCGAGATCCTCCTAAACCATTAACCCAAGCCGAACTAAATGACTTAGTCAGGGATTTGAATCTGCCTAAGGACTCTGCAGAACTTTTGGGGTCTAGATTGCAGGAGAACAATTTATTGGCATCCGACACATACTTCGCTTGGTACAGAAATCGTGAGAAAGACTTCGTGCCTTTTTCTGAAGAAGATGGTCCCTTGGTATTTTGCAAGGACATCACAGGATTAGTGTGCAAGCTAGGCATCGAATACCAAACCAGTGACTGGAGGTTGTTTATAGATTCCTCTAAAACCAATCTAAAAGGAGTGTTACTGCACAACGGTAACAAATATGCATCAATCCCAGTGGCCCATTCTACTCATTTAAGAGAGACCTATGATAACATGAAACTGCTTCTGGAAAAAATTCAGTATCAAAATCACAGATGGATATTGTGTGGGGATCTCAAAGTCCTTTGCATGTTACTTGGGCAGCAATCAGGATACACTAAGATGCCATGTTTCATCTGCGAATGGGATAGTCGAGCACGTGACCAGCACTGGAAAAGGAAAACTTGGCCTCCTAGAGAGAATCTTACCCCAGGATCAAAGAACATTTTACATGAACATCTAGTTGAACCAAATAAAATCCTCCTACCACCCTTGCACATTAAGTTAGGCTTGATGAAGCAGTATGTCAAGGCATTGAATAGAGAAGGTGAGTGTTTCAAGTACATTTGTTCAAAATATCCAAAGATTAGCTACGAGAAAATAAAGGAAGGTGTTTTTATAGGTCCTCAGATTAGAAAGTTATTGACAGACGATCATTTCCTGAACACAATGACCAATAAAGAAAAAGAAGCATGGCTTGGTTTCAAAGATGATATTGAAAACTTCTTGGGAAACTACAAAAGCCAAAATTATGAAAGACTGGTAGAAAATATGCTTAAAAAGTTTTGCGCCTTAGGCTGCAACATGAGCCTGAAAGTTCACTTCTTATTTTCGCATCTTGACCGTTTTCTCGAAAATGTCAGTGAGGAGCAAGGGGAACGATTTTACCAGGACATCAAAACCATGGAAAGAAGATATCAAGGAAGATGGCATACAAATATGATGGCGGATTACTGCTGGTGTCTGCAACGAGATCAGCCTGACGCACAGCATAAGAAAACATCAAAGAAGCACCGGTTTAGTCGTCATTAGTCAGATCTACCTTCGTAGTCTTAAGTCTTTGGAATAAGTCCTGAAATGTTTGCAAGTAAAGAAGGTAAATATATTTTGTTTCTTTCAGTTATTTTTTTATTCTTTCATAAACAAGCAATATGCTTGTCTAAGAGCTAGGAGCTATTTAATTCTGCTTTAATTAGGTTTTACTCTATCACCTAAAGATTTCGTGCTACAAGGGGTGTTGTAATACCTCATCTGTCCCCAAATGTTAACCACCCATTGATGGGAGGGGGAGAGAGTATTTTGCTGGGAACGGGACTGGTTGTTATATATATATATTTACCCTACATTATTATGTAAGCGTTACTGTAGTCTATAACAACAAAATTTATGGTTTAGCATGTGCAATCCAATGTTGGTCTCGATAAGATGGTTCACATTTGGGGATAAATGGGGGACTTATGACACACCCTGTAGTAGGAAAACCATACGTGATAGGGAAAAACTAACTATATTTTTGAGATCAGCGCACTCAAATTATATAGAATCACCAACTAGTTTGTAAAAATCGATCGACAAGTTTTCAAATGTGTACTGGTGTAATTAATGATAAAATGATTAAGGATAACATAAATAAATGTTAAATGACAATTTAATGACCCAATCAAAATGGCTTGGCGACTCAATTTTGGGTCGCCGCCCAGGGGGTTAAGAACCACTGTTCTAAACCAACTAACGCAACATCACGAAATGCTACACTTTAGAAAGACGACCCAAATAACAGAAGCGAGAATTTTTCCTAATAATGTTTATTTTAATTTTATTCTATTTTTATTATTTTTAAAAATTTATATTACTCGTATTTATAAGCATAAAAGTCAGGTACAGAGGAATTAGACTAAAGTTACTGTAGGTTAGGATGGGCTACAGAGTAGGCCAAATTAGATGAGGTTAGGAATTTTTTTTTCGTCTTTCCTGATGGAAATTCAAAATATATTCATAAAAAATATCTTACATTCGATAAAAATTTGTCGACGTCTCGGGAATTTGGTATGTTGATCTAAAATTTGGTCTGTCAAAGGGATCCACGCAGCGGCATGTATCAAAAATCGAAATTACTATTTTCACGAGTTCTTTGCCAGGAAAAAAAAGTTTCAAAAAAATCATTCCCAGACAGTGGAATGAATTGGAAATATTTTTTCGACTTTTCAGGTATTTAAAACTGGTAAGACCTGCCTAATGTCAGTCAAAGTACTTTACTACATTATAG
Organism: Bathynomus jamesi; assembly: GCA_023014485.1. Taxonomy (NCBI): domain Eukaryota; kingdom Metazoa; phylum Arthropoda; class Malacostraca; order Isopoda; family Cirolanidae; genus Bathynomus; species Bathynomus jamesi. Next base: position 114,306 of record JAJOZX010008211.1, on the reverse strand, counting down.
TACGAATAAATACATGTAATAATAACCATACAGTACTGGTAAAAAGTTTGGAAACACCCTGTACAATTTATGTAATTTCTCCCTATTAACCAATAGAGTTATTTTAGAAGACTAATGTCTGTTCCTATAAGTAGACTATTGTTCTAAATGTACAAAAATTAGTAATTTACATTATTTAACCCAATCATATTTCGTTATATTAATCAGGTTTTAGTCCTAAAATACAAAATAAAAAACCAGATTAATATAACAAAATAACGAAATATGATTGGGTTAAATAATCTAAATTACTAAATTTTTTACATTTAGAATAATAGTCTATTTATAGGAACAGACATTAGTCTACCAAGACAATTCTATTGGTTAATAAGGAGAAATTACATAAATTGTACAGGGTGTTTCCAAACTTTTTATCAGTACTGTACATCATGCATAAAGTGGTACAACTGTGTCGGAGTTTATCACGTTTATGAAAAACCTTAATGAATGAGGTAGGGAGTTGCTATAATCACTATTATAGCAAGAGGAATTCTTTGAGCCTCATTGGTGTGTGTGTATATATATATATATATATATATATATATATATATATATATATATGTATATGTATATAATATATTATATATATATATACACACACGAGGTGCACTCAATAAATGAGCAGATTTTATTGACTTTTTTTAATAACGGTTCTGAGTATTTATTTATTGCACCTTATTATATATATATCGGGTGGTCCAAAAACAACAACTTGAGATTTGAACATCAATAACTTCAAAAATATGCATCACACTTCCAAAATTTACATAACTTTTACCTCAATCAATTGATAAGCCATCATAAAAATTTCAGACCTCTACATAAAATACTTTTTCCACAGCTGAGGGAACAATGAGGTATGGTGAAAAAAACTAATATCATAATCTGAAAATTTTTATTATTCACATCTTATCAACAAATATGATCAATATGTCCGCCGTCCTGCTTACAAACTAATCTTAACCTTTTCTTCCACGACATGATACATTTTCTGATTTCTGCTAATGTTATTTTATCCCAACATTCGAGTATTTTTTTCTTTAATTGTATTTCTGTAAACTTTTCTGTTTGGCCTTCATAAATCTTCTCTGCTAGAGTGTTGCATATGCAATAATCCATGGGTTTGCAATCAGGTGATTGCGGGGGTCAGTCGTTTTTTCCAATGAAGTTGACTACATTCTGTTGTAGATAATCCTGTGTGAACCTGCTAGTATGAGCTGTAGCACCATCTTGTTGGAGTATGAAAGAGTTTCCATAATACAGACGCCGACAATCAGGCAAAAGATTCTCCTCTGAATTAATTTTTTTTTATTTTCTGAAATAAAATTAATTTTCGGCTTTCCATTCCACGATACACCTACTAATACTATGCTCTTTTTGGAAGCCCGACTTCTCTGGTGGTAAAGTCTCGATGGAGGAATGTCTTTCTTACGCCGACATAAACAACATCGTTCTGGGAGTTTCGAGCAATCTCGAAAAAGAAATTTTTCATCTGTAAAAACTATTTTTTTTTAACATCATTGGTCGAAAATCTATCAAGCAATTTTATACAACGATTTTTTTCTTTTAGTTCTTACATTGCTGTCACGTCTTGAAACATGGATCCTTTTAAAGCTTTAAGTCCTACCGTTCTCTGCATTCTTTGTATGGAACTTCGACTGATACCTAAATTTCTTGCAATTTTCCTCTGAGAGCAGTGTGACCCAGGTCAATCCCTTGAGATAGGCTCATCATTTCGATCATTGCTATATTGTCTTGAATGTAAACTGTTTTAGGCCGACCACTTCCACGCTTCCGTGCCGTCGAACCGGTTGCTTTAAGTTTTTTAATTATTCTATTCACGGACGTAACGTTACAAGTTATTCCTGGAAATTCCCTCAAAATTCTTGCCCAGTTCATCTTTTTTCCAAGAAACACTTTTCAGTCACCGCTTTTTCACCGTTAGTTAGGACCATATTTGAAGGGTAAGTTTAAAAAACAGTATTTAAGATGGGCGTAGCCATATCATCTGACGTTTTTCAAGACTAACAGATTATCCATAGGTAAGGAAACTACTACAAGTGTTAGAATAGTTACCAGGTACAGTTATAACACATTTAGGATTTATGCATTCGTTTTTTTCACCATACCTCATTGTTCCCTCAGTTGTGGAAAAGTATTTTATGTAGAGGTCTGAAATTTTTATAATGGCTTACAATAGATTAAGGTAAACGTTATGTAAATTTTGAAAGTGTGAATTGCATATTTTTGAAGTAATTGATGGTCAAATCTCAAGGCGTTTTTTTTGGGCCACCCGATATATATATATATAATGGAGGAAAGATTACGCAAAATAACAGATTATACAGCATAAGTTACAGTTACGAATTTTGAACACAAACTCTCTAATAAACTTAACTGTACAGCGTAACAGTAAAAAAAAAAAAACAGACGCGAAACCGTAATTAAATACGAAATTCTTGAAAAGACAGACATTGTCTCTGTTTACAGCTTCAGTTTACGCTAAAGAGAGAAATGGAATTCGTAGTGAATAAGAGACAGGTGTAGCTTTTCTCACTGGTCTGTGAAACAATTCTTAAAAGGCGAAATAACTGAAATAGCTTCGCTTCTATAAAGAAATACTTAAATTGAATCCAGAATATATCATTCTTTTTCAAGTTTATTTTTAAATATTATATATATATATATATATATATATATATATATATATATATATATATATTACACACAGACTGTGCACGGAACAAGGAACCCTTCTGCGATATTAAATCCAGTACGGTTCGAATAAGTAATAGTATATAGAAAAGTTTTTCATTTTCATGATGGAAGCCCAACGCGGGCAACGGGTCAGTATTGTGGATTTAATATCCCAGAAAGATTCCTTGTTACATGCACAGTCTGTGTGTAGCATTAAAGTTATCTCACGGGATCATTCCGAGTTGTATCATATGGCGCTCATAAGTATTCGTACAGAGAAATATTTCGATTATATTCGTCCTTATCTTTTATATCTCTTATCGTTCGTTTGGAAAAATTTAACAAATAAAAAAATTTGGGTGCTACTATAGTATGTGGCCTACCTACGATTGGTTAGGTTTAGTCATGATATTTTCGTTAAAACTAACGAAAATATCATAACTAAACCTAACCAATCGTCAAGGGCGATTGACATTGGGATGTAAACAAGCAATTAGTAAACAAGATAAGAAGATATAATTAAAAGGTAGACTGCTGAATCGTAGGTAGACCGCATACTATAGTAGCACCAAAATTTGTTTAATTCCAACATATAATGTAAAACATCAAGGAATTTGAGGAAAATAAAAAAAAATTTAAATGCAAAAGTTTTTGTACATTTATTTACAAAAGTATTTAATACTGTGTGTGTGTGTGTACACCTTAGGCTTGAAGAATTAAAAAAAAATTATCAGTAGTTGGCTGTTTATTGATTAGAGACTGTTAGCAATTCTGAATTCTAGAATTTTCTCTGTGAATCTTCATGGAAGACGGATGACTGAACATTGTACAAGCCATAAGTAAGCAATGGGTTGTCATGGTAAAGAGCCGTCTACATATCTTAACAGATCTGTTATTCCTGCACACGAGTCTGGAAGAGTTATGGGGAGATAAGAGAAGAATTTCGAATTCCATTTACGACGGTTGCTGCAGTAATACTCGTCAATAATTGGAAAGGCTTTAAACCAGGGGGTGGGGAACCTTTATTGTGTGGCGTGCAAATTTCAACTAAAATAGTCTCTAGCGGGCAAATTGCAGCTTTAAAAATAGTTTGGGACATAATTAAGATGTAAATAATTTAAGTATAACTTTAAATAATCAAACTGTCCACGAGCAATTAAATTACACTAATTTAATTACACATTATTCCTGCGGGCGCCAGGTTCCCCACCCCTGCTTTAGAACAGTCAAAACTCTACCAAGGTGTGGACGACCTTGCAAGATTTTAGAACGTACAGCTAGATGGATTGAAAGATTGCTGTGAATCCACGAGTGACTGCAGGTGATATTTATCAAATATTAAGACTAAGATCATGTCCATCCTCTACTGTACATCGTACATTCAGAAAGAATGGTCTGCATGGAAGAGTTGCACGAAAAAAACCTCTGCTACGAAAATCGCAGAAATATTCTCATTTAAACTACGCCAAAGATCATCAAAATGATGGATTTACATTCTGGAAGAAAGTTATAATAGTTATAATGTTTCAGATCAACAAAGACCCTAGGATCCACTCATGGCTGGTCTACCTAACTGTGTTCGTAATTGTGTATTGTGCATGTCCTCCGTGGTGGCGGAGAGGACCTACAATTTTACGTAGGTTCCGAACCACAAAGCCTTAATTTTACTACCTTAAACTATACCCAATCTATCTACATATGCGTCTAATCGATTTTTAAACATGTTTATAGACGTGCTACTAAGTACTTCTACCGGCAAACTATTCCACCTATTTACTATTCTATGCGTAAAAACGTTTTTGACAACTACTATCTCGAACCTTCTACTTGTCAACTTACACCCGTTATTTCTAGTCCTATTATATTGAGATATTTCGAAAAAGCTATCTCTATCTACGTTATCGAACCCATTCATAATTTTGAAAACATGGATTAGATCACCCCTTAGCCTCCTAGTCTCGTGTGTAGTCAATTTTAACTCATTAATCCTATCCTCGTACGACTTCGACCAAAGCGACGGAATCATCTGAGTTGCTCGTCTTTGAACTCTTTCGATTTTGTTTATATCTTTTAGCATATGCGGATTCCAAAATTGGATCGCGTACTCCAAATGGGGTCTAACTAATGATTTATAAAGAGGAACAATAATATCGCGCAATTTGTTCTCAAAATTCCGAGCTATAAAACCTAACACTTTATTCGCTTTATTGACCGCTGCTGTACTTTGTTTCGCTACTTTTAAATCACCAGTGACTATTAACTCCTAAATCTTTTTCCTGCTCTACGCTTGCTAACTCCTTCCCTGACATACTATACGCAAAATTACCGTTACGCGAACCTATATGTAAAATTTTGCACTTATCGACGTTAAATCTCATTTGCCATGTGATTGACCAATCAACAATTTTATTCAGATCTTCCTGGATTTTACCTCTATCTTCGTCATTAATCGCCCCCCCCACAACTTCGTGTCACCCGCAAAATTTGAAACTGTACTGACTAGGCCGACATCTAAATCGTTAATATATATAAGAAAAAGAAGGGGCCCAATACAGAACCCTGAGGAACGCCGCTCGCTAAGGGACGCCGCTCTCTGGAGAGACGAGACCAAATTTGAATTATTCGGGAACAACGAGCAACGGTATGTTTGGCGAAAATCAAATAAAAAAACATCCTTCCTACGGTTAAACATGGTGGTGGTAGTTTGTTTCATTGGGGGAAGCTTTAGAGCAGGCGTCGGCAACCCCTGGCACGCGTGCCAAACTTGGCACGCGAGGCATCTATCCTTGGCACACGAAAAGATTTAATTTTTTAAAATAATTTTAAGATTAAAAAAAGAGGAAAAATACTACAAGACCATAAAATTATTTTTTTAGAAATGGAATTGGCACGCAACACCAAAAAGGTTGCCGACGCCTGTTTTAGAGCTTCTGGTTGAGGAAAGTTTGTCGTCATCAATGGAATCTTGAATTCGAAGAAATATAAAGAAATTTGACAAGAAAATGTATTGCTTTCAGTTCGGGAGTCGCGAATGACCCATTTGGGTACTGCAACAAGATAATAATCCAAAACACGAAAGTAAGAGCACCATGAAATGGCTTCAACAAACAAAGAATTTCAACCTTCACGACTGGCCCAGTCAAAGTCCAGATCTCAATCAAAAATTTATCGTTTCCATGTGAAAAAAGCTGTCCGCAAGAGGAACCCTTCGAATCTGAATGAATTGCAATAATTTTCTTCAGAAGAATGGACTAAAATTTCAGTTGAGAGATGTCAAAACCTTGTATAAAAATACCCAAAACGAATCATTGAAGCCATTCAAGCAAAAAGGTACACACGCAAAGTATTAAATAATTTTGTAAATAAATATGAAAACTTTTGCATTTTTATTTATTTTTTTTATTTTCCTCAACTTCTTTGATGTTTTGCATTACATGTTGAAGTTAAACTAATTTTCTTTATTTGTTAAATCTTTTCAAACGAACAGTGAACTTTTTAGAACCATCCTATGCATGGGAAAAAGATAAGAACGAATATATAACTGAAATATATATCTGTACGAATACTTATGAGCGCCACTGTATCTATCTATCTATCTATCTATCTATATAATGTATTTTTGTATTATATATCAATTCAGTCTCACTTATATCTTGGCAGATATCGAATTAGGGTTTCTGATACGCTCTAATGCAGTTAGAGATATTGCAATGTTGCATTACTGGTCAACCTTCCACTAGATATGAATGAAGTTAATGAAAAATGATATGAAAAAGTCACACACACACGCGCGCGTGTATGTATATATATATGTATATATATATATATGTATATATATATATACTTTAAAATAAGCCTATAAATATTGTTATAGGCGAGGGCGACAAGCTTGACCTTCGTGAAACAAAAAATCATTACAAGGAACATTTGAAAAGGTTGAAAGGTATATTTCTCCGACTACTTTTTAGAGTTATTCGACACTTAAAGAATAGTTTCTCTGAAAAAAATTAGCTTTTTTTATTCTGTTAAAGAATAAGAAAATTGCGATCTTTTACATTTACGTACGTTTCATTTAAATATAAAAATTAATTCAGGCTTTCCACCGTATAATTAACTGAGTAATGAGATATGTTAACGTTATCTCATAGCGCACATAATTGGGCTACGTCGTGGCCTATGTCGTAACGCCGCTTCGCGGAGATCACCGAAGTTAAGCGACATTGGGTTTGGGTAGTAGTTGGATGGGAGACCGTCCTCCGCGCCCAGATTATGTAGCGAATTCCACGTAAAGCTGTAGGTCCCCTCCGTCATATGACCTTAGATGTTGCGAAGGAGGTTAAACAACCCTAATAAAAAAAAAAAGCTCACATAATTGAAAAGGTGTTATCTTTCTATTTGCTATGTGATTAAAGTAGTACATAGTGCGTTGCTACTATTGTGTTTATTCGCGATGATAAAATGGTGTAATTAAGAAATTTTTAGATTTTGGTAAACAATGGTACTGTGTTTCTAAGTGAATTTACATTGTTTGAAACAATATTGGCATATTAAGAGTCTTGTTATCATTTACAAACACGAATAAATATATAAAAACATTAAAACAATTATAATTTCTAATCTAATATCATTTTTCATACATTTTCCTACGTTTTTCAGTGCCATGAAACTGTCATATTGTAACAGTTACTATTGTGGCACTCAAAGGATGAATAGGCACAGTGGAGGGTTTGTTAGGGTCACCACTGTGGAAAAGAGTAATGAAGTATTTGACTTAATACTTTATTTAATCATGATAACACCTTATAATTAACTTCAATACAAGGAATACAATGAATAAAGTTTGATGCCAAATTTCAGATTAAAATAAACATAATGCCAGTCTGTTCTTTTAGTAGTTGGAAGGTCGCAGCTTACCCACCTGTAACTACACCCATAAAACTAACACATTGAAATTTAGGCCAAGATTCACATGATAGAGACTCAGCATTATTAGAGAGCCTACCTCAGCTTTTGTAATTAACCAAGTGGGAGAAAGTCTCGGCGATGGTAAATTATTGTCAGCAGGGATTCCACGTTTATCGAGGAGCTTTAAAGTGTCCAAAATTACAAGGGTGGGTACACTCGACAACGTCACTCGAATAGGGTACGATGGTGATAGAGTAGCTCACTTGCCAGGCTGATTAAATGTTGTAAATAACGCCCGGGACTAGTTGCCTCCTATACCAAATTTACTTTATTAAATAGACATTCTTATTTTATCATATAACCGCCATAATTATCATTCCAAATTTCATTCAGTAAAAATACAAATACTACTTCATAGGCAGCCTTCAAAGTTTCGAAATTCAACTCAAATATTTAACTGAAATTTCCAAAAGTTCTGACAATAAGTTTTTTGACGTCTAAACGTTATCAAAGTTTTTAACGTCCTTAAAATTGTAACCCTTATTCGTCTTTAAACCTTTTTATAATTTTATGTTTTCAAACTTCAAATGTTTCTAACGTTATTAAGTTTCTCAAAGTTCTGTTAAACTTTAACTTCTTTTAACATCGCTAAACTTTTAGCGCCTTATAGCGTTAGAATTTTTAGATTTTACGCCTGAAAACCTTGATTCAATCGTAAATTATGCAAAATTAACATATTAAATTACCGAAAAATTATTATTTCCACAATCCAAATTCTGAAATTCGAGTAAGCCGGCGTCTCTCCGTTCTTCCAATCCATGACGTCATATATTGGTTGGTTTATGGAACTCGTAATTAAGACTGACCCCATATCTCATTATCCCTATCTAGTATTCATAATACTACGTTACAACATATATACAGGGTGACTACAAAGTCCTTGCGCAACTTCAAAATTTAATAGCATTTGATGTACACACGATAGAAACAAACTGTAAACGGAGATTGAAAGCATCATTAGTAAAGTTTTTAACACACTATTACAATTGTATAGGCCTCAAAGTAACCAACATCTTTCTTGATATATTGTTCAATCCGATTTTCGAAAGACCCAAAAACATTCTCCAGTTGCTGTTTAGTGACTTCAGAAATTGTATTTGTGATCCTGGTTACAAGTTCATCCGAAGGATGTAGTTTTGATGAGTAAACAATTTTAACATGACCCCCATAAAAAGTAGTCCAATGGGTCAGGTGAACGAGGTGGCTAAGCAATTGGTTCACCTCTATACGAATCCACTTCGTTGGGAAGACTTCATTTAAGAATTGTTGCGCATTGAAATATTCAAAGCATAATGATACGGAGCACAGTCTTGCTGAAAGAAGGTGCTATCTAAAAGACTTAATCGTTATAGTTCAGGGATAAAATAAAGAAATTCTGCAACATTGCAAGGTTAAAGTTCACCATTGACTGTTGGTTCTTCGAAACAAAGTACCACTATTGCACATCTTTCTGAGAGCGCACCAGACATTGATTTTTTGAGAGTCTTTTTCACGTTGCAAGACTTCGTGAGGTTTCTCTGTCCCCAAAACGCAGCAATTGTGGCGGTTAACTTTGCCACTAATGCGGAACGTTATTTCATCAGAAAATGTCAACTCGTTCAGAAACCTAGGAGAATTCTTAATTTTTGATTGGAACTGTTCACAGAAATCTAACTTTACATGGTAGTCATTTTCCAGGAAAATTTGAACCACCTGAATCTTGTACGCATGTTCACACAATTTCACTGAGAATTTTGCACACTATTGATTGCGGGATGTTTAATTCATCGGATGCACGTCACAGCGATATCCGTGAACTGCTCTCAAATGCTTCCTGGACGACGATGTGATGCGACGTGAAATAAAATAAAGAAAAACTTTATTATGCTTTCATGCGCCATTTTGCAGATTGTTTCCATCATGTTTAGGCCTACATCAAAAGTCATTAAAGTTTAAAGTTGTACAAAGACTTTGTAATCACCCTATAGTTATATAGCGTGTATGTTCTTGTCTGTCTATCTTGAGGATACACACACACAACCCATCGCGTCATTAGCAGTGTCGCGGTGGTTTATCTTTAGAAATGCTCTCTTTTATTATGAAAACAAGTGGATATAATTAAGGTAAGGTTAGATTAGGTTACGCTAAATTAGATAAAGTTTGGTTAAATTTATTAGGTTTTTTAGATTGGGTAAATGTCGCGATACAGAACTGAATATGTGAAAATGTGTGAAAATATCGCAGTTTTGTAGGGTATCCAAACACGTGCGCGCGCGCGTGTGTGTGTGATCTTAATTGGAAACAAATCGAAAATGTATTTATTCAAAAAGTGAGTCTTTTAGCTGCTGCACTGCTGGGGTACCCTGGCACTTGCGGGGTTCGTTCAGCATTCCTGTTTGCATAGCACACTAACATGGCAACCCTTTCTTTTATAACGGGTGTGGATGGAACCCCACAAATGAAGAGGTTTGGGGTTTTTCTGGTAGTTTGGAGGTGCAATTATCGTGGATTTAAGCACCTTTATAAATAGATCAATCAGTCATTTTCAAACGTGGCTGGTGGACGCACATGAAAGGTCTTGTGGACGAGCTTAAAAATCGTTGCTCTAGGGCATCGGCTTAACATTAATTAATATAAACTCTTATAATCTTTCCACGCTTGTAACATTCTAAATAATTTATTTATATATATACAAAACAAACATTGTCGGAAAAAAGTACTGTTTCAATAACTAAAAACCATATACATATAAATAGTACTTTATTGACTACTGCAATATATATTTCTAAACATATTTTTAATTTGAAATATAAAAGCTGAAGGCAGTCATTAAATGTATGCTGTGGTAGCCTGCAGGTCTAAGTTAATTAAGAGAAAATCTTTTTTTTTAATATTTTTTAAACTATATACAAGAAATATTTTTCTGTTTTTACGCATAACAACTAATTTATTTTTTAAACTATATATTCATTTTGTATGTAAACGGGTTTTCTGTTTAATAAGATAAAAACTTAGAAAAGAGAGATATATATATAGTATATATACAGGGTGTCCATAAATGTTTACCCTGAAAACAGTATGCTCTCATGTTTTAATGACGAATCTTACATCCGTTTTCTTTTTACAGGTGATCTCGTACACGCATAGAGTTGGTGTGTTGGTGTGTTGGTGTGTTGGTGTGTTTCGTCTACCGCATTCGCCGCTAGGAGCGCTGTAGTAGCTGTTCAGTTAAGATGGCGTCTGTGACAGAGAAGGCACAATGTGTTGTGTGGCTTGCAAAAACAAAATCTCATGTCAGTGTTCAGCGAAGGTTCAGAACAAAGTATGGAAAGAATCCACCTGATGTGAAGTTAATTAAGTCGTGGCTGAAAAAATTCTTGGAAACTGGAAACGTGGAAAAGGGAAAGAGCAGTGGTAGACCATCAGTTTCCAATGGGACGGTGGAAAACATTCAAACTGCTTTCACACGGTCACCAAGGAAATCGGTGAGACAAGCTTCATGCCAACTAAAGATACCAAAGTCTACGGTGCACAAGGTGTTACACAAACGTTTGAAGTTACACGCCTACAAGGTAAATGTTGGAAAATGTGTGGCGTGAGTGTGAATACCGTTTAGACATTTTACGTGCCACTAGGGGTGCACATGTGGAAGCTTATTAAGTTCATTAACTATGTATCAAACCTTTGTATGTCTATCTACTTATGATTAAAACTGCGTTTAAATACGAGTGTTTATTTAAAAGTTATAGCATGCTTTAATTAGGGTAATCATTTATGGACACCCAATATATATATATATATATATATATATATATATATATATATATATATATATATATATATATATATCTATATCAGAGCTGGGCACCGCAAACTCAAAATCACTTCCGCAATCGCAAATCCGCAAACTGCTTGCCATTTTTGGTGCCGCAAACGCAAACCATATTTCCAATTTTTACAGTGCTGGGCACTTCCGCAAACCGCAAATTCCGCAATCGCAATTTTAACTATAAAAGTATCCAAAACATTAAAGAGGTATAAAAAGTTTTTATATCTTTTTAATGTTTAATGTTTTAGCCTTGTTTTTATTAAAAACAAGGCTAAATAATTTATTACAATAAATCACTATTGTAGAAGAAATAAAAATACTACATATTTGATATATTATATTGAACAAAAACACCTCCTGCAAGTAAATAGTAAATAAATTAAATAATAAATTTAATCATTTGAATTTCATAAATTTTGAGACTTAGACACGTTAGAGAAGACTGTACTGTAACTGTAGTAACTGTACACACATTACATTACACAAGTTAAATTAAGTTAACACTGTGACTGTACACAACTTGAACTCCACTGTACAACTCAACCCCTCTAGCCTCTACAAGTGTACGCCTCTGGCTTTGTCAACAAGTTCAGTCGTCCTCCTCCAGTAACTGAGCCAAATCCAGTTTTAATAAGTCCATGTTCCCCTTCATGAACACGAGACGTTCGAAGTTGTCAGAGGTCAGGCTGGCCCTTTTGGGCTTCATTATATCTGACCCCTGGGAGAACAGTTTCTCCACGGCCGCAGAGCTGGGGATGGCCGTGTTATACTTGAGGAAAACATGAACCCAGGCGTTGCGGTGAAGTTTGGGGAACATGCTCTGCTCCAGCTCCTTGTTCTTCTCCTTGTCAGAGGACCAACTGTCCAACTCTTTCGGCAACTTGTTGGAGAAGCGTCACAGCACTAGCGGGCTTGGCCAGTGGCCAACGTGGGAAATTTGCGGAAAGATTTGCGTTTGCGGTCTTAGTTCCGCAACGCAAATTCACTAATTTGCGATGACTTTGCCGCAAACGCAAATCCGCAAACGAAAAACATACTTCCGCAATTGCGGAATTTGCGGTAGTGCCCAGCTCTGATATATATACAGTGATGGGCATCGATACATGAAAATCGCTAAAGCGATACCGATACATCGATACATGAAGAACGTCTTAGGCGATACCGATACGCCGATACTTTCTAGATGTCTTAAGCGATACCGATACATGCATCGCCGATACATGTATCGCCGGTACATTTTTATAATTATTCATTTAATATGTACGTATTAGATATTATTGTTTATACTAGTAATTTGTACGCACTGTAAGTAAAATCAACGACATTTTAATGGGTTTTATAGATGTAAATAAAAACAATTGCTTTATTTAATGAAAGTATGTTTTAATTTTGTAGGATACATGAATGACTGAAAATATTACACTAACAATTAAAAGTAATTACTATTACCCTTCAAAAATACCAGCTGGCTAAACATCTGGTCAGACAGTCTATTCCTTTTTGGAGCGTGAATGTGACCAGCCAAACTAAACAACCGTTCTACAGGAGCAGAGGACGGTAGTGGTGTGTTATACGTCAGGAAGACCCGTAGAATTCCTGGGTACTGCCTCAGAGATTGGAGAGAATGACTTCCGTCACCCAGATACTGTAAAACTTCCATCTCAGTGGAATCTTGGGTTGCAGACACATTAGTGGAAGCAGACTCATAACAGAAGAAATCATCTGCACTTCCGTCAGATGCAGCATCACTTAGTTGTTGCTGGGGGGTCTGCTCGCTGAGGCTCTTAACAGCATTAACCAACATTTCTTGAACCCTCTTTTTGACAATGTTAGTATTAAATTTGCCTTTTATTGTCATCCACTTTAACTTGAACAGAGGATTTGAAGACGATGCCAGTATTGCTGCTTTACACTCATGCGACGCATCAAGGCACAGAAACTTTTCAAACCGCTTAGTGAACCCTACTGTGACTGCATTGAGAAGTGGCTGACAATGACGCAATGCCTCCGAATTCAAACGCTCTAGCTTCTTCTCTACAGCTAACAATGTCGGAAGCAGGCAACCGTAAAAACATTCTTTGTCGGACTGCAACCTATCAAGTGCTGTTGCAATGGGTTGTAGTACGGTTAGGTATTCCTGGAGAAAATCAAGCTCATCATATGAGCGTTTCTATATTATGAGCGTTTCTATATTATGGTTAATTAATCTCAATAACAAGTACAAACGTGTTTAAACGTTGCGCCGTACTGTGTGACGTGACCAGTAAAGTAGTACTATCATTAAATAAATATTTAATAATATTATTATTTATGTATATTCATAAATATAACTCAGTAGTGTCATATTATAACATCTATTTAAATATTTAAAAATTCTTATTAATGTATCGAAGTATCGATTTTTTCGATACATTTAAGAAAATTGACCTTAGCGATACCGATAAATCGATACTTTTGTCAAGTAGCTAAAGCGATACCGATACCGATACAAAAGTATCGATCGATACGTATCGGCGATACATGTATCTAGATACTGCCCATCACTGTGTATATATATATATATTTTTTTAAATACTTTAGTTACCCTTCTGTTATGAAAAAGATAGAGTACAAACATAACCAAATAACAATTTAATGTACTGTACTAATGTAATGTATTTCAGTAATTACAATCTATACTATAATAAGAGAGCTGTCCGTCTGTCCGTCAGTCACACTTTCAGAAATTGTGAGAAAAAAATGTGAGAAAAAAATTCAGAAATTGTATTACGGGCGGCAATGTGAAGCTCAAGATTTT
>JAJOZX010008211.1:92500-95000 GCA_023014485.1 Bathynomus jamesi | reverse complement strand
TCTTTGACAAGGTGCGAGTGTTATTATTCACACGATAGAAGGTTCGTTTAGCCTTATTAAGACAAGATTTCATGAACGCAGATGGGTAACACAACTCACTTCCAATACCGTTGATATTTTCCAATTCGGCATCGATGTATTCCGGACTGGCGATCCTAAGAGCGCGGAGAAACATTGAGGAAAATATGGCCTTTTTAATAGGGGTGTCATGTCCAGAGTAAAAGTGTACGTAGGACAAATTGTTTTTTTTTTTCCGATAGATACTAAACTTAAAACCCGAGCTATCCCTATGAACACGCACATCCAAAAACGGGATTGAGTTGTCTTGTTCCACTTCTAAAGTAAATTTAATGGAGGGGACTTGGTCATTTAACTGAAGGAGGAAGTCATCCAGGTCACGATTCATGGGCCAGATACACAAAATATCGTCGACGTACCGCAACCAAGGGATGCCAACCCCCAGGATTCTCGGAATGTAAGTAATTTCAAAAAACTCCATATAAATATTGGAGAGAAGGGGCGACAAAGGGTTGCCCATGGCCATCCCAAAAACTTGTTGATAATGCTCGCCATTGAAAGTGAATTTACAATCCTTGATACAAAGCTTAATAAGCTCCAAAACAGTGTGTGCAGGTAATGGTAAATCATAGTTATGTAATTCTCGGGCGAGAAAGTCAAGCATATCATCAATCGGCACTTTTGTGAACAATGAACAAACGTCGAAACTGATCAATCTATCGTTGGTATTAATGCGAACATTATTCAATTTTTCAGTGAGATCCATGGAATTTTTTACGTGTGAATCCGAGACAGTTCCAAGAATGGGGACAAAACATTAACAAGCCATTTGGAGAGTTTATAGGTAATAGAGCCCACCGAGCTAATAATAGGGCGCATAGGGTTACCCGGTTTGTGGGTTTTAATAAGACCATAAAGGTAAGGCAGAGCAGGTGAAGTGGACAAAAAAAGGGGAATTAAGTCCTTATGATCTTTGAGAATGCGTTTCAAGCCACTATTGAATGATTTGATGACATCATCCTGTGGGTTCTTCCTAAGTTTCACGTATGTGGCGGGGTCCTGAAGCAGCTCATTCATCTTTCCAATGTAATCCACTTTGTCCATAATGACTAAGGTGTTAGCCTTGTCTGCTTTAGTAATATGGAGCTCACTATTTTTTAATTGTGAAAGGCTATTGCGGAAACGTTTAGGAAAGTTATCTTCGTAAGAAATATTCGCAGCACCATAGACAAGGCCTTTAACTATGTTAACCAAAAACTGAGGAAGGTTACACTGTTTTTCAAAACAAGCAAGACTATGACAAATTTGTAAAGCAGTAGGTTTTTTAACAATATAAAAGGACATACCAAATCCAAGGGCACTTTTTGCATCGTCACTAATGTTTTTCGAAGAAAGGTTCAAAACACACTTTGAGCTTGCTTTTTTACTCCACTGACTATTTCGAATGAGACTTAATTTTGCGATCCAAAATGTTTCGAAGTGAAGAAGTTCTCCGACGCAACTCGTTGTAAATTTCATCAAACAAAGGTTGGATCCACGGTTGTGTGTGTTTGTATATATGTGTGTATATGTATATATATTTGGTTATGCGGGTATACATGTGTAGGTGTATTATTTGTAATTTTTTCAATTTATATTTATTTTTATTTCTTTATTCTTTTGCGACCTACCGTTTTTTCAGACAATAATTATAAAAACAAATCTTTGTTAATTTTTTCCCTTATGCATATATATATTCTGTATATATTGCGTTTATATTTCGTATATATACCGTATATATGTTGTATATATTTTTATGGTTCTTTATATATCATCTAGGCATCATTTTGTTTTCCAATTTAAATTTCATCAAACAAAGGTTGGATCCACGGTTGTGTGTGTTTGTATATGTGTGTGTATATGTATATATATTTGGTTATGCGGGTATACATGTGTAGGTGTATTATTTGTAATTTTTTCAATTTATATTTATTTTTATTTCTTTATTCTTTTGCGACCTACCGTTTTTTCAGACAATAATTATAAAAACAAATCTTTGGTAATTTTTTCCCTTATGCATATATATATATATATATTCTGTATATATTGCGTTTATATTTCGTATATATACCGTATATATGTTGTATATATTTTTATGGTTCTTTATATATCATCTAGGCATCATTTTGTTTTCCAATTTATATTTACTTGTACTTTTTTATTCGTTTGTGACTATAATATGCATGATTCAGACAATAACTAAAAAACCTGTGGTAATTTTTCCCTTATAAATTGGTGTGCCTATCTTAAAATTTATCTTTCAATTTATTATTATTTTTTAATTTTTTTTTTTTTGTTTATTTCTTTATGACATATATATCAATTTGGCATCATCTATTAAATTGATTGTAAACTTCCCTTTTGAGCTTGAATTTGTAGACTCCACTTACAATTTTTGTTTTTTTATCTGTTGGGTTATTTCTTTATGGTTATTGTGGCTATG
>JAJOZX010008211.1:22500-90000 GCA_023014485.1 Bathynomus jamesi | reverse complement strand
TATTACCAGCTCCTTCAGTGATGACTCGGATATAAGAAAATCTCGAAGCCTGTGTGCTAAAGCGAATATGACCATAAGGAACTTTCGATTCTGTACAAGTGAAGCTAAAGACATTCTCTTTCGTACTTTCTGCAGTAATATATACGGACAGCAACTGTGGGTGAATTATAAAAAAAAGGTTCTGGCAAAACTCTAAATTTGCTGTACAATGGGTCTTTTAGACTCTTACATAAATTACCCCCGAGATGCTCAGCTTCGCAAATGTTTGCCAGCCGCAATGTCCCGAGCTTCCCGGAGGTAACAAGACGTGCTCAATACAGTCTAATGCAAAGAATTAAAAAATCAACCAACCCGATCATCCAAGCTATCCATGAGTCCTGCCATTTATCCTCTAAACTATGGACTTCTTGGTACGAAAACGTGTCTGTAGCTCCACTTAACTTCGACATTACAGTATTATTTCTAACAATTGTATATATTTCTATCCTTAGTATATGAACTGTCATTGTATAAATAATATTTGTCATATGGACTATAGTCTGCCAATAAACCTTTTCATTTTCATATATATAGCCTAAGTGAGTGAGGCCCTCTGACACTGGCAGTTGCCTACAGCTTCCTTACGTCATAGCTGCAACGCTATTCTGTTTCTTCGAAATTGTAAATCGGCGAGTTAAGTGAAAAGTGTTACATTCATCAATTATTTTAACGTTTGTAAATAATTTGCATTTAATAAAATTTTAAATTTGAAGGGTAACTAATTTGGACCTATAAAATATCTGGTCGACCAGACATAACATCGACATAAAAAACTAGCTTAACCTAACTTAATCTAACCCACAATAATTTGTCGATTTTGTCATGTCGATCAGATGCCGTTAGCTCGACTAATTTCACAAAAATGTTCATAAATTAATTAAAAATTATAATATAAACAAAGTTTCTAAAATTTACTATGAATTATTCACTAAAATACATATTTTTTTCATAATTGGCTGATTGCTAAGAAAAGAAAAACATTAAACCTAGTTTGTATACAATTATCAGCTGGTATTTCTACCAAACATTAAAACAGCCAATGCCCTAATTCGCCCGGTACCTCATGGTCATTCCAATTTATTTTAATAGGTTATACAAATTGGAGAACAGTGCCATCTATTTTTATTTTCTACAGCATTTCAATTAAATGGATGGTGTTTGGCACTCGTTGGATGCGTGTAAACAAATTCATTTGAAGAATTGGTTTGTAAAGCTATGTTTGAAGTGAAATAAATATATATATATATATATATATATATATATATATAGCTGGGGGAATTCTCATCATTATGGAAGAGATTCCAAATCTCCCCCACTCACCCTCACCCACCCGATCTCCAAAATATTTTTGGTTTAAATTTCACTGACCCGAGTCAAATTCACTGATTCGTATTTTGGGATTGGATTTACTTACGTTTTCATTGCTAAAAAGCTTCGGAGTAAATAAAGGAATTTATTATACGAATTCTTCCATTTCGGTTATCGTTATCTATCTAATATATATCTATCTATCCGTCTATCTATATATATGATAATCATACCGAAATTGCAATACAGTGTTTTGTAAATTAGATGGAACAAAATACACGACCAATTGACAAAGTACAACCCACTTTTTAACAAAATTGTGATTAATTCGACAACGAAAAAACAACACTTTGGCAAACCATTTTACCTTCAACGTATAACCAAGTTTGAAATAAAAAAAAATTAAAAAAAAGTCACTTTAGAAATGGACAAATGTCCATTTTAAATATTAATATTTTACGCGAGCAACGTCCGTCAATTTCCATTATCATTTGACAAACTTAAAATGAAATCCCGAAAGGTTAATACATATTATCACTTACAATAACGTAATAATACATATTATCACTTACAATAACGTAATAATACATATTATCACTTACAATAACGTAATAATACATATTATCACTTACAATAACGTAATAATACATATTATCACTTACAATAACGTAATAATACATATTATCACTTACAATAACGTAATAATACATATTATCACTTACAATAACGTAATAATACATATTATCACTTACAATAACGTAATAATACATATTATCACTTACAATAACGTAATAACAGTTTTCAAATATTGGGTGATTTTTTAACGTATGACACTTTGAAAAGTTTATTTATTTATTTTATTATGTAAAATAAAAGCATGAAATTTTTACTATACTTTCGCCATACATTAGTCTCCCATTGTAAAACATGCTCTATTTGAAGTTCTAATGAGAGTACAAGTACTGATTTTATATATATAACTGATTAAATATATATATATATATATATATATATGGGCTACATCGTAGCCAATATCGTAATAACGCTTCCCGGAGATCAGTGAAGTTAAGCGACATTGGGTCTGGGTAGTAGTTGGATGGGAGACCGTCCTCCGCGCCCAGATTATGTAGCGACCCGTGGTTCGGATCCCACGTAAAGCTGTAAGTCCCCTCCGTCATGTAACCTTAGATGTTGTGAAGGAGGTTAAACCCCAATAAATAATATATATATATATATATATACACACACATATATACAGTGTGTGTGTATGTATATATAGATACATATATATATATATATATGTATAGAGAGAGAGATTTACAAGGAGTAGTTACAAGGACAAAAAGTACCTCTAAAGGTCTTGCGGCCCATACCGAGGAGGTACCAATGGCAACGGGTGCCAGGGAAAAATTCATACATCCTCAAATAGTGTGCAAGATTCGATCTAACCTTTTCTTGAACTGATACACAGAGGAATTGTTCACAACTTCTCAAGGTAGCCTCTTCCACGTGTCACAGATCTTATAGGTAAAGTAATTCCCACACACACTAGTGCTCAACCGTTTCAAATCCAACTTCCAACCATTGTTGCGAGTTCAGTTGTTATTTAAACTAAACATGCTTCTAAAATCGACATCGTTGAACCCATGTAACAGCTTGAAAACCTCGACGAGTTGACTGCGCAGCCTCCGAGTTTCCAGCGAAAACAAATTCAGGGCGCGTAAGGGTCGATTGTAGCCCATATGCCAAACGGAAGGGATTAACTTTGTGGCCCTCGCTTGGACTCCTCCAGCCTGTCAATATCTTTCCCGAGGTTGGGCGACCAGAACTGCACAGCATACTCCAGGTGCGGCCGAACCAGGGAATTGTACAGAGAGCACAATCTCCTTGTTCCGAAAACGAAATTGCCTCCTCATATAACCCAACAGCTTCTGGGCTTTCTTTTCCACATCTACGCACTGTTTGCTAAACTTAAAGTCGCTGCTAATTAGTAAGCCAAAGTCCTTTTCCAAATCAGTAGCCTCGATATTACTCCCCAACATCGAGTAGTTCGACGTGGGATTGGCGTAGCCAATGTGCTTGACCTTGCATTTACTCAAGTTAAACGGCATTTGTCATTTTTCGGACGACTCTCCTATCCTACGTACGTCCGCACGCAGATGCTCGATCGTTTCGAGCGTCCCAACATTGCCCCCAAGCTTGGTGTCATCAGCGAATTTGGCGATCCTACTGACGATGCCACCGTCGATATCATTTATGTAAATGATAAACAACAGTGGCCCCAAAACGGAACCCTGAGGAACCCCGCTAGTGACTGAGGCCCAACCCGAGCTAGCCCCTTTAATTACAACCCTCTGCCGCCTATTCTTCAGCCAGTTTCCAATCCAGCTATCTACTTCCCCATCGATACCCAGCGCGCGGGCTTTGGCCATTTGCCGGCGGTGAGGTACCTTTATCAAAGGCTTTCTCAAAGTCGAGATAAAGTATATCTATCGCCCTACTCTTATCGTACTCACTCCACATGACGTGGAAAAATTCGAGCAAGTTGGTGAGACACGACCTATGTCGCCTAAACCCACGTTGGGAGTCCCCAAGCAGCTTGTAGAAATCCAAATGGTCAACCATCCTATCCGCTATTATCCCCTCTAATAATTTACCTGCAACCGAAGTGAGACTACTGGGACGATAGTTCCCTGGACTTTCGTGATCCCCTTTCTTAAAGATAGGGGTCACGTTGGCTTACCTCTAGTCACCAGGCACCTGGCCCGTCCCCAACGATTTGTTGAAGACTGTAGCCAGGTGGGGAGCCACCTGGTCGCGCACTTCCCCCAAGACTCTGGGGAGGAACTGGTCTGGCCCGGGAGCCTTAAACGCGCTCAGTTTGTCTATTCTATCGGCAACGACTGTCGCAGTACACCGAACATTATCCAGGCCAGTACCTTCGTGCCTGACGCCTGGAAGAGAGAGAGAGAGAACGTAATTGAATATATTTAACACAAAGAAAACAAGTTACACGCATTCGCTTTGAATTGGTCCACGTTGCAGAAAATGGTTGGTTAACGTAGGTGTCATTGTAGTTGTGTTTAATAAATAACTTAACACTTTTAAGCTACAAAGTGTTCTGATTATTATTGTTGAATACTTAATCGCAACTGTCAATTACATAACTCTGTCATTTAGTTTCCTTCGTAATGTGTCAAACAAAACTACATTGTTTATTTATGACAAACTATCATTTTTACAGCATTATCGAAAGAGTTTACATGTTTGGCATATCCATTTAGTCGGTGGTGTTCATACGATTTTTCTGTCAGAAACATCGATGCGTTGATGAAGTGAAATAATGCTGTTGAAAACATTTGGAGTTTTGTTCAATCGTATTTGCAAAATTGGTCAATTTTAACGTCTCCCCCAACTCCCCAAAAGAAGAAATTAATTAGAAGAAATTCAGGGAAATTTCCAGGACAAAATCAATGAATGCAAAGAACTAAATTACTGTAAAAGAACGCGGTAATTAAATCTCTATTTACTGAGGAGGAGGAGGAGGAGGAAGAGAAGGAGAAGAAATATATGAGGGGCGGTACAAAAGTAATACCTCTTATTGTATTTACGAACTGAAAAATAAGAAGCATTACTTTCGTACCGACCGACCCTCGTACATGCAAAATAATAAACTAGTTCCTACTTCCCAAACTGAACCCTGTAACCATCCAGGCAACAATGGAAAATATGGAAGGAAAAATATGTAGTGTTCCCAAACTAAACGCTAAACGGGAGATAAACATCCTGGACATGCAATAAAAATAGCTTTGTTGTTGGAAGGCCAAGACTTTTATTTAACAGTTTGCCCAAAGAAATTAGGAACACCATTGATGTCGATATGGAGGTCTTTAAAAGGAGACTAAACGCCTGGCAATTCCATATTATATATATATATAATTTATACAGGGTAGGCCATAAGTCGCTTTACGAAAGCGAGTTTCGTTATAATACGAAGTTAAAGCGACTTATGGTTTACCCTGTGTTCACGCACTTTTTCTAAGTCCTGATGGATTTTCAGTTTTAAAGAGGTAATACAGAGTTATACAAAAAACTTCCTCTTTAGTCATAATTGCATAAAGTGGAGCGTAGCAGTAGAAAAAAAGAATTAATTACAGCGACTCGTTTCTTAATTTAAATGTTTTGGTAAACCTAAATTTGAACTAAAGAAGTTTTTTTTGTATTTTTTCGGTATGGACAGGTTAAGACATCTTTAAAAAAGTCCTTTTATGTTAAAAAAAAAAATTGTAGGTACAAAGCTTTTCCTACACGATGAAAGAGAAGAAAATTTTGACCATTAAATTACCTACAATTAATAAAAAAATTAAATAAAAAATCCTTTTAAAGTGATTTTGAAACTATTTTTTTAAATCTTGTCTTGAAGTGTAAAAAAATTATTCACACTTAAGTGAGAGCTTTTAAAATAAATGGAATGGCGTTAAAAAGTTTATTCTAGGAATGTTTTGGTCAATTTTCCTACAATAAGTTCCTTCAACGAGGCCGAGATGTCCTTTTAGAGACTTCTTTGCAAATACATCCACCAAATGTTAAATTCGTTAGGGCGTCGATGTAGGCACTTGCACGCCTTTGTAACAACTAAACTATATCGAAGAAAGTCCATTCAGGTAACAAGAAAGGCTGATAACGAGAAACGATTTCTTGGCTGAGTGAGTACTTCAACTCGTAATGCCTGAAAACAGATGTTAGTCTCGCAAATCATTTTCCACGATATGTAAAGTAAGTCCCAAAAACTCGGGACAAACCACTAAGAACAACCTTTGGGAGAACCATAAAAGAAGGGACCATGAAAACCCAACCATTAAGAATAATCTCAACCGGGGTATAGTCAACAAAATCTTGTTACTCAAGTTCTCTTCCTAAGTTGGCTCTCCAGTTTTGAACCAACCTTCTGACGGTAAACAACACCCACTCAAGTGTTCACGTCTCGCGGCACACACCGTTCGTAATGGTAAGTGATAATCTCTCGGTATCTAAACATTCCACAAGTGTAGGCTTCATAATTTGTGTCATTCCTCAGTCTTGTATTTGAACACACATTTAAATATTGTTGTACAATTTAGCTTAACGTTCATTATTGTTTATTAATGATTAATAAGTAATAAACACCTACAATCTTACCCTGAAATATTAATTAATTATTAACATTCAAAGCCTACCTCCAGCCTAATCTCATTTCTCCAAAACTTAGTTTTATGACTCCTATCGAGTGGCAGGTACATTAGCCCTGTTCAAAAATCAACTTTTTCTTATTTTCATAGGTTTCTGTACTTTTTCCCATGCTTTTTGACCTGTAAAGGCCGAAAATTACAACCATTTTGACCTAGGTTGTTGGGAAGCATTGCCGCATGGAGCTTTAAGTTTTCTGCCTTGAAATCGGCCAAAAGCACCAGTTCCGGGGTCCCTTGAATCATGTTTTGCACTATAACTTTTTATCTAAACAAGATAGAGCAACAAAATAGGCACCAAATTAAAGTGTTTTTAATCCTCTTTCTAACTTATACAATTATGATAGTCTTGGAACAAGAAATGGCACATTGGTACATACAAAGATTTCAGAAATATCACAAAATTCGTTTTCTCACACTCAAGGCAGACAAGGCGCCTTATTCATGACACAAATTTGAGATTAACATTTTGTCACAAGTCTAATCGATCAAGAAGTGAAAGCATTACATGATGATTAATTTCATAATGACATTTACACAGTCAGTTGTTGAGAGTTTGTTTCTTGAAGCTGTCAAAGCGGCGTCTGTTGAACTCCACAGCTTGAAGGAGATAGTCCCTTTGCTTGGCATCTGTTGTTATGACATTTGCAAAGTCGCTCATCATCATGACACCACGTTCAGCAATGTCATTCACCGCTTTCAGATTCTTAACATAGTCCAACGCTTTTCTGTAGTCCTCATTCTGTGGCCAAGACGTGACAGGTTCCAGAAGCCACTCGGATCCAATGTTCAGTGTGTCCAGCAGGAAATGTGATTCTGGGCCAATGAGATCAACCAGGGTGGTCTTAGCTGTGACTCTCTGGAATAGAGGCTTTCCTGTTCTGAAGCTGTCTGGCTTCTCAGTGGCATGTAACTGGGCAGCAATGTCGTGCTTCAATGTGTCACTCAATCTACTGCTGAACAGGGCAAATGGCACGACTTCCTGCGTCAGGTACCATTTGTGGTTTTCCATCTTATTAAGTACTGCATCAGCAAGCTCTGGGTCAGTTTTCTTGTACTTCAACATGTCCTGGATTAGACTTAGATCATTCACGGGAGCATCTGCAGCAGACATTGACATCATCCATACAGGAGTGTAGAACAGCGCAAGGAAGGTGTTGAGTCTTTCCAGCTTTGATACAGTGTCTTCGTCGTACTCAAGTTGATCTGCAAACATCAGCATTTTCATGGAGTACAGGTTTCTGGCCATCCATCTGGCCTGATGAATGGCGCCTGGTCGACTCCAGTGAATACCTTGAGGAGGCGTTCCTCCAAGAACAATGACTGTCAGTTCAGCCATTTCCCTGTAGTCGGCTCTTGGAAGCCTTTCTGCTGTTAGAATGTCTTGGAGTATTTCTTCACTGTTCTTCTTCTTTTCCTTCAGCCATTTGCTGTTGATAGCCAGCATCTTTGGGTTTTCCTTGGACAAGTCCGTCCAAACATCCTTCAGATGCTCAAACCAGGGATTATCTGGCCCCTTCACCTTCCCAAACAGCTTCTCCCAAACTGCTCCTACTAGGATTTCCAGGATGTGATGTCGACAGGCCAGATAAAAAACCTTTTTGTTCAGCATTTTCTCTAGCAGTTTGGCAGCTCCTCTGTGAACTTCACTGTTACTGGATGTAGTGTCAAAAACAAGGGCAGTAACATTATCCGTAAGTTCCCATGTCTCCAGTAAATCCATTGAAGCCTCAGCCTGAGCTGTGCCAGAAGAATTGTCGATGACAGGTACTCCCAATAACTTTCCTTCAGTGTATGAAGGTGGATCAGACACTAGCACAGCTAAAGTCTCTGAGGTACTTCCAGGTTCACTGCCCAAGACATCTTTGAGCAACTTTCCATCCCAGTGTAAGGCAGCGTACTGTGGGGGGTTTTCACAAAACTTGGACATGTGACTCTGGCTGATATTATACCTGGACAGCATTCTGTTGCGACGTGTTGTTGAGGTTGAGATGACGAAGTTATCCAGATCAGCCCCTCCAGCTTTCAAGGTGGCAGAAACCATGGCAGTAACTTGATTGTCTGATAAACCAAGACGATCAGCTGTATTGCAGATGACATCACATTCCATGACCTTCCTTGGAAACGTCAAAGTCACACTAGTCACAGTGTCTTGATGGTGAGAACATCCAGGACGAGGCTGATGGTAATCCATGTCCTCTGTGTTAGCGTCGTTGTCAGTTGAGTCACCCCAGGTAATGTCATCCACATGAACAACTGCCTCTTGTTCTGCTGCAGCTGTAAAATAGTACAACATGTTAAGACAGTAATTGTTAAGTACATGCTAAATATCGCAATGGAGTAAAACTTAAAACTTTTTGTGACGTTCAAAGTAATTGGTTTTACCTTGTTCTTGTCTATGCTGCAGTCTTTCATTCCTCGCTGCTTGCTGCAGGGATCTTGTCTCAAAAATCTTGTCATGACCAGACATATGACCTTTCCTCTCAGTCTTTTGGTCTTCGTAGAACCTGATATCCTCATCTTTCTTCTCTCTGGATAACAGTCTGTTGTTCTGTATTCCCTGGATTGCATCTGGAGCTCCTATATCGAACAGGCTGTCTAATTCCAGCACAAATGCTCCTCTTTTTCCTCCAGGGTTACTTGCTCTTCCTTTGCTTTTCACCAGAGCACGACGTTTCTCATGTAGTTTCATGAAGAGCTTCATTGCGTTGTACTTGGTCATTGTCTTGATCCAAGCCATCTGTCAGAATGGGATGATAGATTCAACTGTTTCATATGCAAGGTCTTGAACCATGGGCCTCCCTGCATTTTCCGGTAAATTCTGAAGATTAAGGAAATACTGGAACGCCTGTCTGTTGGTGGGAAGCTGGGAACCACTGATAAAAGCTGAAGGGTATCCAACCAGGAAAGTTTCAGTGAGAGATCTGGTAGATGGCCCAGTTGACACCTGCCTGTGGACAGTACGTGGAGGTTCTGAGATATCAACTGTGCGCCCACGGAGCTCCCTCAGCTCCTTGCTTAATGCCATTGTGAAGTTGTAACTTGTAGATGGTTTTCTAGATTCTGATTGAGTTTCTGTTGTTTCCTGAAAAATGATAGATAATTATTATTATTATTATTATTAATTATTATTATTATTTATTAATTTTATGCTCTTTCATTTGATACCTAATTTGTTGCTCTATCTTGTTTGGATCAAAAGTTAAAGCGCAAAACATAATTCAAGGGACCCCGGAATTGGCGCTTTGGCCGATTTCAAGGCAGAAAATTTAAAGCTCCATGCGGCAATGCTTCCCAACATCCTAGGTCAAAATAGTTGTGATTTTCGGCTTTTTCAGGTCAAAATACATGGGAAAATGTACAGAAACCTATGAAAATAAGAAAAAGTTGATTTTTGAACAGGCCTACAGGTACGTGTGTGTGTGTGTGTGTGTGTGTGTGTGTGTGTGTGTGTGTGTGTGTGTGTGTACACATTTATTTCTATTCCATATATTTCGGATACGGTGTTGCATACTGGTATGCGAACCGAACTCGTTTACCCTAAAAGAACTATATTCAGACTGTGAAAAGATAGCTATACTCCTTTCAGAGAAGGAATTCTCAGCGTATTTTAAATAAAATGTTTAATAAGAGATGGAGAAAATAATACTAAAATATTGCAAATAGTATTAAAAAAGCGTCACAATGATGCAACGGACCTCTCTCTCTCTCATATAAATATATTGGTGGTGTAGTGGTTAGCGTTGCTGACTACAAATCCATCGGCCCCGGGTTCGAGACCCGGTGACGGCAGCCGGCGCGCAGCAAAACCCAGCTGTTCACCCTTCCACACAATAAAGAAAGTGGTTGGTAGATAAATGGATATCCAGGGTGGCCAAGTGGTTAAGACGATGGGGCTGCTGGTGGGGCGTGGTTCGGATTCCACGTTAAACTGTAGGTCTAAGGTGGAGTGAAAAGCTTGACCTTCGTCAGAATGAACAATTCGGGTGGAAGCTAACCAAAGGTTTTATATATATATATATAATATATATATGTGTGTGTGTGTGTGGAGAGAGAGAGGGGGGGGGGGGAATATATCCGAGTGTCCCACCAATAAAGAGAAAAAAGCTATAGAAAACGAGATGCATCTAAGACAGCACTCCTTGAATAAACGTTGCACCGTATTTTTTAAAAAAACCTAACCAAATGATACTTTTAACTATACCCAAACTGTCCATTTCTTAAGAATACAACGCCATCTGTTCAACTTCCCAAAATACTTTTAACAAAACTGCGTAACTATTTCCTTTATAAGTCTTGCTAAATGTTACAGTAAATTTAAAACTTCCTAATTTTACTGGCATCAATTTCCCCTCTAATTACAAATTTTTGGCTGTCAAATACTGAAAGACGGATTGCCTTCATAGATACAGTAATACATGTAACATTGTACTGTAATATTAATATATAATATATACGTTATATAATTCATAACACATATATATATGTGTGTGTGTGTGTGTGTGTGTGTGTGTGTGTGTGTGTGTATATACGAAATGTGTCTACGCATAATTGGAGAAGCAAACAGAAACTCCATTAATACAATTATTAAAGTTGTGTATACGTACATTGATCGAACTAAGGAGAGACAGAGAGAGACAGAGACAGAGACAGAGACAGAGAGAGAGAGAGAGAGAGAGAGAGAGAGAGAGGATTCACTATATAGAAAATTAATTACCTTAATTGCTGGAATCGGAAAAATGTGTTGAAATTAACTAACTCCTTTTGCACACTAACACAAATTGAAAAGAAAAAAACAACAGTTCTCTATTTAAGAGAAAAAATTAAAAATATAAACTTTTTTGGTGAAGTAGGGGATAGGGGTGGGGGGTAGGGGATAGGAGGACGTTGTACGTATGGTGGGGGAGGGGGATTAACGAAAAATAAATACTTTGTTTTAAATATATATTTCAGTAACTTGAACCCCTGTCTAACCCTTTGTCGCGTAGTGTGACTTTACTGATTTTGTTCTGGCTAACGCCAGACGATTTCATTCAGTCTCGGAAAGACCTCTGTGCAGCAAAGGGTTAACAGACGTTTGCAGTTTACTGCACAGAGGTCTTTCCTTTCCAAAACTGAATAAATAAAATTGTCTGGCGTTAGCCAAAACAAAATCAGTAAAGTCACACTGCCCGACGAAGTGTTAATGTTGTAGTACCAAATATGAAAAATTAGAGAAACATTACAGTTTATATTGATATTAAATTCTGCGTTGAAGAGTGATCATTGTTAACTACGCAATCCGTTACTTGACTCGGTGCTTATTTTATCTTCAATCATTATCGTGTGAAAAGTAAATCAAAGATTCTATTCCTTTAATTCGTATGAAGATTTACCCTAAAGTCATTGAAGCGAATACACTCTTCATCACTTCCATAATAAACTCAGTTAATAATGATTAAGTTAAATTATTCCAAAATTATACATTTATCATTACTTAGGTTCAAGTGCCAATCTCATTATACAGTATTAAGTCATTATCCACATTCATATTTGCATAGGGTTCTACAGATAAATCCTATAGATAGCTAATAGCTTTTAAAACCGTCCTATAATCCCATAAATTATCGCAGGGTTTATACCATCTACTTTGAACTGAAAGGGCGATTTGAAAAAAAAAAAAAAAAAAAAAAAAATTATATATATATATATATAATCCTGTAGCAAAAATAACTACTATAAATATATTTATGAGGCAGAACTTTTGAATCACCCTGTATATATATATACAGGGTGGGCCGTAAGTTTCCATACATAGGAAAAATAAACATTTTTTTATGGACAACCATTTTTATTTATATAATATGCTCTACATGGTTGCCATTGTTTTGAAAACACATTTCAATACGTGTTCCCCACTGTTGATGAACACGCATTAGCACAGTTGACGTTATGCTTGTAATGGCGTTGGTGATACGTTCCTTTAGATGATTTATGTCTCGTATCTTTTCCTGATACACCATGGCCTTCAAGTGCCCCCAAAGATAGAAATCAAGGGGGGTGAGATCTGGGGATCTGGGAGGCCACTCCACAGGACCACGCCGACAAATCCAAGCATCCGGAAACTGCTGCTGCTGATCCAAATACCGACGCACGTGAAGACCATAATGAGGTGGAGCTCCATCTTGCTGGAAGTAAACTGGGAAGTTACCTTCCTCGTTTAGCAGGGATGGGAAAATCTCTTCTTGCAACATGTTAAGATACCTTTCGGCATTAAGATTTCCACTGACAAAAATTGGTCCAATAATTCTGTCACC
The DNA here is from genome assembly GCA_023014485.1 of Bathynomus jamesi. Taxonomy (NCBI): domain Eukaryota; kingdom Metazoa; phylum Arthropoda; class Malacostraca; order Isopoda; family Cirolanidae; genus Bathynomus; species Bathynomus jamesi. The sequence continues at coordinate 77,132 of JAJOZX010008211.1, read as the reverse complement.
CCATATCCCGGCCCACACCATCACTTTACCGGCACCTTGCATCTTCGTCGGACTCAGCCAGTTAGGGTTAGCATTACTCCAATAACGTATGTTTTGCCGATTAACCTCTCCATTGACGTAAAAATTTGCTTCATCAGTAAACAAGATCTTAGTTGAAAAGTTTGCATCCTCGTTCACTTTGGTTAATGCCCATTCACAGAATTCCATCCGTCTATCCGGGTCGTCTTCACTCAAATGCTGTGCCATATGCAATTTGTATGGATGCCATTTGTTTGCTTTCAAAATGCGCCTGATACTCGATCTGCTGACACCACTTTCTGCAGACAACCGTCGTGTACTTTTTCTGGGACTCCGTTTAAGCGCTGTAAGTATCGTAGCTGTTGTGTCTTCATCGGTGGCTGTACGTCTTGGACCACTTCGCGGTTGATCTGCAACATTTCCAGTTTTCTGAAACTTGTTAATAAGTTTTGCCACAGTGTCGTGTGTGATGTTCGTTCCATGTTGTCTGTTAAAGTTCATTGCAACCATGCGACTGCTTCCCGACCCAGCCATCAGTGTGATTTCAATTCGTTGCTCTTTCGTCAAACGTATATTCTTAGGGTATCTGAAACATAAAAACAAACGTTTAATTTTTCCTATGTATGGAAACTTACGGCCCACCCTGTATATATATATATATAGTGAATAAAACCACGAAGGAAAGGAAACACAGAATGGTGCTCAAGCGCTTTCGTCTAATGACATTCTCAGTGTTCCTGAGGATGTCATTAGACGAAAGCGCTTGAGCACCATTCTGTGTTTCCTTTCCTTCGTGGTTTTATTCATCATGAATATTTTTCACGTGTTACTTTTGTGAAATAATTTTCATATATATATATATATATATTACACCAAAGGAAATTTCATATTTGAGCAATCAATTTGCATTACATTAATCTTTTAAAATGACGAACTATCTCGGATAATCGAGACACTACGACAGTTTATGTGACTGGCTGAAAGCCAATAAATTATCATTAAATAAAAATAGAACGAACTTTTTGCTAATCACAAAATAGAAATTAATACCAAATTTCACCATTATTATTGACTTGCACACGATATCGCGTGTCATTGAAAGGAAATTATTGAGTTGTTCTTGATGACAAATTATCCTTTTGTCAACATATTGAAAATGTTGGTCAAAAATTATCGAAATTCTTGTTTACATTACCAAAATTACATTTCCTTCCCACATTTGCACTTAAAACGCTATATTTTTCCTCTTGTTTACCTACATCTCGTATACAATTATTGCTACATATGGGAGTTCATGTGATTACATCATTAACCCTTTGATCATAAACTAAAAGAGAATTTATTAGAAAAGTAAATAAGGGTGATTATATTTATGTTTATATATCAGAAGTCTTTAAGCAACTGCGTATATTAAAATCTATAAAGCCATATTTGAAATACAGATGTATTATAATGTTCAGAGTTGCCAAACAATCCGCTCCGACCATATTACTCGAGAATGAACAATCAGATACGTCACAAACACCAAACAAGGTCTATGGAGGGTAAATACTGTATATCTCAAAGGCAAACTCTACTCTTCAATGTAGTTGAAATTCTTACACTCAGTGGTGGAATTAGGGACCAATCTATCGAATGAATTAGAAACAATCAACGCTCTCTCACTCTCATCTTTCATAAAGCGATTAAAGCTTAACAAATTTCAAAGTTACTGAAGGCGCTCCTTTCTATATTACTGTTATTATTTATTATTACTTAATTGCTGTTATTATCATTGAAATATTAAAATTCTCGTTATTCTTCTAATAATTTCCTCTATTACTGTCCATTTCATAGTCATACTGGTTCCATTATTCTTTGTATTGAGCTTGTAATATACAGGGTGTCCCAGAATTAACTATCTATTTCAATGAAATCGGACAAATTTTTTAAAAACACACTTTTATTTATGTTTATCATGTTTAATATGTGTTAAAAATGTATAAATTTCTAAATTTTTTTCATAATTTTATATTCATAATTTTTTCATTATCTGGTCCAATGAAAGACCGTCTGAAGTCATAGAATGGCAAAGAGACTCTCCAAAAGTTAACGTGTGGCTTGGAATGACCAAATCCAAAATTTATGGCCCATTCTTCTTTGCGGAAGCAACTGTAACAGGTACCGTCTACCTTGATATGCTTCAGCAGTTTCTCGAACCACAGCTTCTTGATGATGGCATTCTTGATAATGTTGTGTTTTAACAAGATGGAGCACCATAAATTTTGGATTTGGTCATTCCAAGCCACACGTTAACTTTTGGAGAGTCTCTTTGCCATTCTATGACTTCAGACGGTCTTTCATTGGACCAGATAATGAAAAAATTATGAAAATAAAATTATGAAAAAAATTTAGAAATGTATACATTTTTAACACATATTATCATAAACATAAATAAAAGTGTGTTTTTAAAAAAATTGTCCGATTTCATTGAAATAGATAGTTAATTCTGGGACACCCTGTACAGTAAGTATGTGTTCCTAGTCTGTAAGTTCTTTTCAGTTTTAAGTACAATAAAGATTTGTAGGGTTTATAAAGTTTATAAAAATTTATCTTTTTAAATGTTCAAAATACAACGCAGTATATCCTAGTCTAAATCACCCCTTTAGTTTTTTAAGTCTTTTAATAAAAATGTATAAAAATCTTATAATTACATCTAATTGGTAGATTTCGGCCTGCAAAGGGTGTATGTACCCTTGGCTAAAGGCAATTTACATCTGTATACAGCATCTGTATTTCATACTTGCCAACCCTACCGATTTGAAGGCTATTCTATCACCTATTTTTACAAATAATATCAAACCTATTATACTCAGAATGCGCAAGAGCGCGACATATAAGGCTAGATTTTCAAAAATTTCCCGTGGGGTGAGGGCATGCTCCCCGACCCCCTGGCATTGATTACAAATCCTACCACTTTTGCTTTTCAACATGTTGGCAAATATGGCATTCAACAGTAAACTTATTCTTATCTATGTAAACTGTATATATATATTTAGAAATAAATAAAAATAAAAATAAATAAATACATAAAAACAACTATTTCGTCATTTGAACCATTTGGTGTGATACGAAATGCGAGTTTAGCCAATTATCAACTTTCTACCGGAGTATAACAAAACTTCACTTCCAGATTTATAGGTTCTATCGTTTAAGAATATACATTATGTCTCGTAACACTATATTCAACAATCTAATCCCTGCCATTTTTTTCCATCTTAAATCTCAATTGCTGTAATATTATGCTTTTTAGCGAAGAGCAAAACTGAATTGAATTTATTACAAATAATTCTAACACTTACGAGAAGATTTGAGAACTTTGCAATAAAGAAAACTGTTATTACTCATGCTATGCTGACTGTTGTTGGCAGCCATTATAGTGAATTTTTTTTAAAAATCTCATGGATTTGTGTATGGCGGGTTTTACCTACTATATTTGGCACTTCCGTTTAGTGGCTCCATTTTTAAAATAGACTTTTCCAGAGATATTTTATTTATTTTGATTAAATATTTTATGCGGTTAGGTTAGGTTAAATATTTAATCAAAATAAATAAATAAAAAATATTTTATGCAGTTAGGTTAGGTTAAATATTTAATCAAAATAAATAAAATATTTTATGCAGTTAGGTTAGGTTAGGTTAGGTTAGAATATTTAATCAAAATAAATAATATCTTTTTGGAAAAGTTTATTTAAAAAACGGGGCCACTAAATGGAAGGAGTTTCCTATATTGAAATAAAGTCCATCCTTCGCACATATCCAAAATCCCGTTGAAGCCTTTCCACACATTAAATACAGGGTGATTCAAAAGTCCTATCGGCAAAATAACGTCCTTTGGGACGGGACTTATGAATCATGATGTATATGGAATATTTAAGATCTTTCATGGTAAATTCCTAGTTTAACCGAGCAAACTAATTTGGTACAGAGTCGAAGCCTTTTTTTAATAAAAAACCTAACCTAACCTAGGTTACTTTTTTTCATTAAAAAAGCCTTCGCTTATGTACTAAATAGACTCCGCTAAACTAGGAATTTACGTCTTGCACAAAGCTTTCTGGTCAATATCGATGAGTGAACTTATTTCCAACTAAACCTACCCGGGCACTATTCCAAAATGTCTATTTTTAACAGTTTGGTTGAAAATCAATTTAATCTTAAATTTAGCAATTTTTTAAAGAATATTATCGAACTCCCTTGTATACAGTACAGGGTGTCCAAGAAAGGTTTGAAATAAAATTAAAATTCATGTATCTTAAATTAAGATACATCTAATCGCCAGACTCGTAAGTTTATATTAATTATATATTTAATTAATTTATTATATATTGAAGTTTATTAATTATTATGAATGTGTTTAAGACCTTGTCTAGCTTATCTTTAACTATACAAGTATCTATGGCAGTATTATTTATTAAAATTATTAATAATTGTAATAAATGGGGCAATTATTCCATATTTACTCTTTGGTATTAATGAAGTTGCCTCATATATGTTTAAAATTATATAAAATTTAAAATTATTATTATTAAAATAATAAATGTAAATTAACGAGTAAATAGCGCTCCCGTAGATATAGTTAAAGCCTAACAGTCTTAAACACATCTGTAATAATTAATTAAGCTTAGAGATAAAACACGCTCCTCGAAGCCCGTAAGCCACGCCCACATTTTCAGATCAGCGGACGTCATGGAAACGTAAATATGACGTCATAATTACGTCACTATGACGTCCGCTGATTTGAAAATGTATCTCGGAGCTGCGTTTGGATTAAAATTTTAGTGTCTTTTCCGTTTGGGGGGCTAGCAGCGAATTTTAATGAAAATCGGTATACTAATGTAGTTTTGGTCACTGATTTCAAAAATATAACTTTTTTTTTTTTTGAGAAATGAAAAAAAAACATGTAAGAGCACTTTAAATAACACAGCTCAACAAAAAAATTTTTTTGTTTCGTTGCCAAGGAAATTCGTACGAATTTAGGGTATTTTGGGGTTGCTGAATTCCAAAATGAAAGTAGTTTTTCCGATTTGGCTCTAGTTCTTGAGATAATGAATACTCTCAATTAATAGGAAACGTAACCATAACGCGTGCATATGGGAAACTACCGGAACATTCTAGATGGTGAGACACGCGAATATTCTTAGTGTTTACTCCGCGATCATGCATCTCTTCCAATTGCTCACTCAACAAAACTTAAAGAAGAATATGAAAATATCAAAATGGTCCTGCAGAAACTCTGCTATCATGAGCACCAGATGCCTATTTGTGTTTATCTAAAGATGGTAAACTTCTTGCTTGGGCAGCAAAGTGGATATACGAGTACCCTTGTTTCATCTGTTTATTGGATAGTAGGGCAGGGAAGATCATTGGAAAAAGTGACTGGCCTTCAAGAGAAAACATGACTGTAGTGCAGCGAACATCATTAACGAGCCTTGGTTTGACAGGGAAAAATCATCCTCCCACCACTTCTTTCAAGCTGACTAATGAAACAATTTGTTAAGGCCTTGGACAAAGATTGGCGATTGCTTCAAATACATTTGTAGATCGTTCCCTGGACTAAGTATGGAAAACAAAGCTGGAATCTTTGATGGCCCTCAAATCCGTACACTTATCAAGGATTCTAATTTCACAAAATTTTATGAATGGTGTTGAAGCTTCTGCCTGGTGCAGTTATGTCTCAGTTGTCAAGAACTTCTTGGTAACCACAAAGCAGACATTATGAAGAACTGGTGCAAACATGCTCACAAACTTGAAAAGTTGGGTACTAATATGACATAAACAGGTACACTTTCTCCATAGCCACTTACACAGATTTCCGGATAATCTTGGTGATTTTAGCGAGGAACAAGGGAGAGGTTTCATCAAGATATCAAGGTGATGGAGGAAAGTATCAAGGCAGATGGGACAGACACATGATGGCAAAACTATTGCTGGAACCTCCAACGTGATTGTCCTGATAACCCACATAAAAGAGAATCGTACAAACAGAGATTTACTATACATTAATTGTAATTATGCGAATCAGCTTACTGTGTTTATCTGTTATTATACCGAATAAAATGCCATTATGTATTTCATGTGTTTACTTTTGTATGATTTGAGACAATTTCAATGCGATTTGTAAGTAGGCTCCGCCTGAACATTAAATTTGTTGGATTTTTACGTGTTTCAATGGGGTACCAATTATCTCATAAATTAGAGCCAATCTAGCAAAACCGATGTCATATTCGGAATCAGCACCACAAAGTTACCCCAAAATCACTAATATGATTGGCAATAAAATGAGTGTTGACCAGTGTAATTAATGGGTTTTTAACGAAAATATCATGACTTAACCTAACCAATCGTCAAGGGCGTACAGTTCACTTAACCGGGCATTCAATAATTCATTTGAACAAGAAATGAAAGTAAATTTCTAGTCTGAATGGCAACTAGTAACGTTGCATATAGAAAGTCGTTTTAGAGGTTTTAGGAGATACTGAATACAGTTGTAAGGTTTATTTTTGTCGCTAACTAAAACTAACCTAAACCAACCCATCCACTGTTGCAGGATGGGTACAACTTTGAGGACGGGATTACGCTGTGCTCTTCAAAAATCTTTAATACTTTTTTCATTGTTATTAAACACCTCGGCAATTAGCATATAGGACGTTTGCTCACAACCTTCACAAGCCATGATTTTTTATAAACGAGATGCTCCCTTGCGCAACTATATTAATGGATACACGCATGCGCATAAAAAAACAACCACACGCATGCGCAGACGCTTCCTTGCGCAAATGTATTAATGGATGCACGCATGCGCATAAAGAAACAGAGCCCACGTACACAAACAAGAAGCGCAGTGCACCAACTAGACAACATTTGTGCAATTTGTTATTAAGTGCACAGCGACAAAAATGGACCTCACCATTCTATTTAACATCCTCAAAAACCTATAAAACCAGAGTCCATATATACGGGTACTGGTTGCCATTCAGAATAGAAATTAACCGAAATGAATGTCAGATGAATAAAACACCAAAATACACCAGAAAAACCTATTCTCATATCAAAATCGACCCGCAGGGGGTAAAACGAATAATTACCACCATTCGATTTCCAATCGATTTTAATAGATCCAAAAATTGGGATCACCTGAACATCCGTCACCCCAGCATTTTTAGTTAGCTTTATAAGGCTAACTAACGAAAATATCACGACTTAACCTAACCAGTCGTTAGATCAACTGTACGCCCTTGACGATTGGTAAGGTTAGGTCGTGATATTTTTGTCAGTTAGCCTTATAAAGCTAACTAAAAAAGGCTGGGGTGGCGGATCTTCAGGTGATCCAAATATTGCTTATATCTCCGTTAATATCAATTTGCACAAGAAATACCATAAAATAAAGTAGATTCAGATTTAAATTCTACATAAGAAAAATCTATTGTCATCCCAAAGTCCAGGTCATGTGCTGAAACGAATATTAACCGAAACCTCACTCAACCACTATCAGAATCTCCTCCCACTTATAACCAAAATATTTTTCATCAGTCACTTCACGAACAAAGAATTTGTTACTGGAAACAAGATCACTTACCTAAGACTTCAATATTACTTCGTTATTAACCACTCCACTCAAAATTGTCGTATGCAGACTTTGTCTCGCCTACTTTTCTTGTTCCTTTAACTGACAGTGTGTCTCGGCTGGATTTTTCCCACAAGCCCCTTGTCATGGTCTTAGGTCGGCGCGACCCCTTATCATCCTACAGGGGTTAACAAATTCACGAAGCGGAGTTTTTTTCGTACTTGTAGGTTCTCCCCCCCCCCCCACCAATTTTGACAGAATATTTTCGTTAAAACTAACGAAAATATCACGACTTAACCTAACCAATTATCAAGGGCGTACAGTTGATCTATTATTAATTATAACTGTTTCTGGAATAGTATTTACTGTTAGATCAACTGTACGCCCTTGATAATTGGTTAGGTTAAGTCGTGATATTTTCGGATAACCTCTAGGAGCGCTCCATTTTTCAATATTAAACATACACTCATAAAACATAGAAAAATGTGAGCTTTCAAATGGTATATGTTTTATGAGTGTATGTTTAATATTGAAAAATGGAGCACTCCAAGAGATTTACCATATTTTCGTTAGTTTTAACCAAAATATTCCGTCAAAATTGGTGGGGGGGGGGGGGAGATAACCTACAAGTACCGTTTTTTTTTTTGTGCACAAATCACTACGACTCGGGGTGGGGGGGGGGGGTCGCGACCCACTGTTTGAGAAACTCTGCTTTAACATCTTACTTATAAGCAAACGTAGTCACAGCTTCTTGCCCTGTTGGTGCCTACGAGTTCTTTCACTTTAAATACACTAGAATCTCGCAAAATCAGAAAATATTTTTCGTTTTGAACACTGCTAGACAAGACCTAGAATAATTGTTTAGGCCTACGAATGTAAAATAGTAGTTATCGACACATTTTTCGCAAGTCACCATCGCCACTAGAGAAGATAATCTTTTATTTCAAACACTACACTTATTTTCCATCATTAATATATAAAGAGAATCTATTATAAATACATTCTCAAAGAGTCCTCCAGTGGAACAACATAGTTACGCGAAAGAGTTCAAGGTCACTGAAACTGATAAAACTTACTGACCGAGTATAGTCACCTCAAATATTCAAATAAACCAGCAATTGATTATGAACTTAGAGTATAACGTAATTCACAGAACCATTAAACGGCCACTTACGCATATAATTAACGAAATGAACGTACAGAGAAAAAAAAATCACACTTCAAACCACAAGAACGAAGACATTTGCAATGGCAGCCAAACTGGTTGGTTGGGTTATTTTACGTCCTTCATCCACGAAGGGTCATTGAGATGGGAGTAACGCTACCAACTGGGGAAAAATAAGTCCCCTTTCATTAAAAAGAGAATTTCATCAAAGTAACTACGTCAATTACAAGTTTTTTCTCAATCAAAATATTAGTTTTATGAAAGAAATCAACTTTTAAGCTTAATGCTTTACTGGAGGGGAGTCATGAGGAGTTACAAAACCCAATCAGAATGATGTGGTCTGCGCATGTGCAATCTCGCATTTAAGAAGTTAATAATTTTTTTTATTTTTATATTTATACATAATTATACAAGGAACATATAATGATAATAATAATAATAATAGCAATAGTAATAGTAATAATAATAATAATAATAATAGTAATAATAATAATAATAATGATTTCATTGTTTTGTGATACATGTAAAGACATAGCGTAGGTGTCCAGACAATAAGATATACCAACACATACATATATATATATACACACACATATGATAGTGAGACAGATAATGTGTTCCTAAGCATACGTAGCGTAGTATAATAACAGTATAAAATAATAGCAACAACAACAATAACAACAACAACAATACAACAACAACAATAACAACAACAACAACAATAACAACGAAAATAATATCAATATTACAATTTTGGAACGCATATCCACCATACTTAAGTGGGGATGGAAACCTAATGACTATATACGCTACACGAACTAGTCCCGTGTTTAATTATTATTTATAGGTTTATATACTACAATTTCTACTTACCAAAATCACATATTCATGGCCATAAAAGGCTATCTGGAATGTATTGATCATTTTATCTTTTAAATACAACAAAAAAAATTTCCACTATTGTTAACTTCTAATATATATATATATATGTGTGTGTGTGTGTGTGTGTGTATATATATATATATATGTATATGTATTTAGTATGAACAATAGTGCATCTTGGTATGCGAACATAACTCGCTTACCATAAAAGAGCGTTATTCAGACTGTAAAAATATATATATATATACTCTTTTCAGACAAGAAATTCTCTACGTATTTCAAATAAAATGCATAAAAAAATAGACAGAAAATAACGAAGTCTCTCATTCAAACGTGATAATAGACTCCAAAGTTGTTGAATTCCTGAAACACATTTTCTTTTTATATTTTATGGCTTTGAAACTATTTCTACCTTTTTGTTACTTCGTGGAAGAGAGAGAGAGAGAGAGAGAGAGAGAAAATAAATAAATAAATAAACAAAATCTTTGTGAAGCTTGAACTTTTTCCTTTTTGGAGGTGTGTTATTTCACAGGTGGGCATTTTGATGAAATTTGCTTGCCTGGAATATTTCAGACTTCAAAGTTATGATCTGTGTAGTGGTCATATTACGAGGTTTATCGTTTACCTAAAGAAGGGTTGTTATGTATGCTATACCGTAGACTTTATTAGTTTTTAGGATGCATGGAGTGATCAACTTAAAATTACGTACTTCAGTGTTACAATAAACTTTGAAGGGGACACTTTGCAGTTAATCTCTTTGTATAAAGGCGAAAATAATTTCAATATTTGGATATTTGATGTAAATATATTGTAAAAATATTGACCATTTTACATATTTCAATCTTTATTAAGTGAAATAAGTATGTAAGTATATGTGGTTAACGTTGTAACTCCCCCCCCCCTGACTTTATACTTAGTATATATTATATATTAGCCAAAATATTGGCCACAATTTAAATTTTAAAATCTTTCTTGACTGAAATACATATGTCAATATATGATCATAATATAGGTAAAAAGTATTGGCCGCACAATTTCTATATTTAAAACGTTGTTGACTGAAATACATACGTAAATATATGGTCAAAACACAAACAAAAGATATTGACAATAATTTCCATATTTAAATCTTTATTTATTGAAATACATACAGGGTGTCTCAAAAGTCACTATCTATTTCGGTGACATTAGATGTTTTTTTTTAAATGCTATGCTGGCATAAAGATATGTACTTCTGGTGCAAATTTGTGTATTTACAAAAAGTTAATTGGTTTATTATCTTGACATGCTTGAACAATTCCTCGAACCTCAACTTCTTACAGATGGCATTCTTGACACAGTAGTTTTTCAGCAGGATGGAGCACCGTGCCATTATGCAATAATTGTACGTGATTATCTTGACAGACGCTTCCCCGGTCGCTGGATTGGTCGTGGAGGAACACAACCATGGGCAGCACGTTCACCCGATTTAACAGCATTAGATTTTTTCGCCTGGGGTTTCATTAAGTCTAAGGTGTACACTGGTAGAAGAATTAGTGATGTAGCCGAACTTCGAAATCGTATTACCGATGCAGTTCAGAAAATAACACCTCAAATGCTGGAAAGTGTGTTCCGGGAAACAACTTATCGCTTTGAGCTCTGTAGAGACACTGATGGTCGCCATGTGGAGACAGATAAATAAATAGCACTAATTCTTTGTGGCACTTACTTTGAAATAAATATATTTTTCATGTCTTAAACCAGTTTTTCGTAATTCCCATTATTTTTCAAAATAGATAGTGACTTTTGAGACACCCTGTATATGTAAATAGATTATCAAAATATTGTAAAAAATATATAAATATATGGTTAAAATACTAACCAAAAATATTGTTCTTATATCTACTGTATCACAGATGAAGGACCTGGTAGGAAGGAAGTTACGTAACTTGTATCACAGATAAAAGACCTGGCAAGAAGGAAGTTACGTAACTCGTATCACAGATAAAAGACCTGGCAAGAAGGAAGTTACGTAACTCGTATCACAGATAAAAAACCTAACAGGAAGGAAGTTACGTAACTCGCATCACAGATAAAAGACCTGGCAAGAAGGAAGTTACGTAACTCGTATCACAGATGAAAGACCTATCAAGAAGGAAGTTACGTAACTCGTATCACAGATAAAAGACCTGGTAGGAAGGAAGCTACGTAACTCGTATCACAGACATATATAATGTTCGTGTGAACTATCCTGCTATGCAAATAAGACTTTAAGTTTTAATACACAGCTGAAGCTGGTGTAAAGACGATATTAACATTATTAATTTTTAAGCATAATTTTCCAGCCCTTCTATGAAATTTTAATAGCTCACTTTATCAACTGAATTCTCCATAGCGATAACTTTACACTGAATATGAAGCTAGAAATAAATTCATTGTGTGATACCCTTCATGTCCATGGCTTACTAGAGATTATAGACTATAATACCCTTTTCTTAAAACAATGTTAACTCTTAAAACCAAGTTAAACCCATCTTACATTGGGTAAAGTAACGAATATTCAAGAATCATAAAATTAATAATCGACAATTTGCATTGAAATTAAAGTAATATACAGGGTGGCCCATAAATTCCAATCGGTTATAATTAAAGCGAAAATACAAAAATCAAACGAAGTAAAAAGTTTATAATAAGTTTAGAAATATTTACTGATTATTCAAAGTGCAAAATAGTGCGAGGGACAATCAATATATTTTGCCCCACCTTTTTTTAACTTTCCAAGTTTCCTTGTAAGTTCCAGAAATTTTGTACAAAAGTAGTTAAATACCGTTTTAACAAGTTTTATTTTTTCACATATTCTACATCCTTTTCTACGGCTTTCCTCCACCTCGAAACAAGGGCCTTTATTCCTTGCTGGTAAAGCTCCGCTGGGTTCCGCTGGAGCCATCTTTTACCTCCTCAACAACCTCATCGTCGCCCTGAAACTTTCTTCCACGAATAGCATCCTTCATTAGCACAAACAAATGGAAGTCTGAAGGTGCCAGATCCAGGCTGTATGGAGGGTGGAGTAACACAGTGAAACGCATTTTTGTGGTGACCTCTCCTGTTTGCAAACTGTTGTGTGGTCTTGCGTTATCATGCAAAAGAAGGACGTCTTCCAGTTTTCTCTCCGGTCGAACTCGCTTTATACGTCTCTGGAGTCTCTGTAGGGTAGCAATTTATGCCTCTGAGTTGAGCGCTTGTCCTTTATTCAGAATGTCCACCAGAATCACCCTTTTCATGTCTCAGAAGATGGTGGCCATAACCTTTCTTGCAGAGGGAGCCATTTTGAACTTTTTCTTGCGTGGGGAATCTGCGTGATGCCACTCCATGGATTGGCGTTTTGTTTCAGGTTCAAAGTGGTGTACCTAAGTCTCATCCCCAGTCACAATTCGTGAAAGGAAGTCATCCCATTCTGTCTCGTATCGAACCAACGACTCAGAAGCAATTTCTTTTCTTTGGGCTTTGTGATCTTCAGTCAGTTCGCGAGGAATAAACTGTGAACACACTTTTGAGTATCCCAGTTGCTGAATTATGGTATTCACACTTCCTTCACTAATTCCTAGCTCCAATGATAGCTCCTTGTATGTGACGCGCCGATTTGATCGAATGATGCTGTTAGCACGTTGCACAGTGTGAGATGTCGCAGCCGATGCCGGGCAACCGCTTCGTGGCTCATCATCGAGGCTGGCTCTCCCTCTCTCCGTCCAACTGCGCTTCGATCAACAACAGCATCTCCGTAAACGTTTTGTAGATGTTTGTAAATATTTCCAACTGTTTCCTTCTCTGCGGTTAAGAACTCGATAACAGCTCTCTGTTTACGACGCACATCACTGTCAGACGCCATTTTCGAAACTGCGTTAACCATCGGTTTTATACAAGGGCGTTTAAAAGCAGTTTTATACAAGGAGGGAAGGTTCAAACTGGAAAAATCCGGTTATGTGAAGCGCAGAAAGTTCAAACTTACGGCCAAAAAAGACATTTCAGCCCCATGGCCTATTATTTAGCTAAGAAAAAAGGGTGGGGCAAAATATATTGAGTGCTCCTAATATGACCATCTAGACAAATATTCTTTCCTTAGTAATCGATTACGTCAGTGTGAGCTCCGCTAGATGGATTTTCGCTTTAATTATAACTGATTGGGACTTATGGGCCACCCTGTAGAAATAATATAACTATTTAAATAAACTAACTCATTTCTAAAATAAGAATTACACTTATTCTTGTTTATAGTAGTAATAATAATAATCAGAATGAAGGTCCAGAAACTAGCACAGCGCTCAGGCAAGACGAATGCGACTCATTGCGTTAACTCTGATTCTTATTACCAGCACTATTGGGAATCGAACCCACGGGAGTCAAACCAGAGGAGGGAGTCGAACCCGCAGGCACTGGCTCCTTTTTATAATGGTCCATAAGGTTTCTTTCCCTTTTTATATACTGTTTCAGCAAATATGGAAGAAATAGAGCGGACGTTTTGCTTTCTATGTACAGTTAAGGAATTATTATTATTTACGTTACAGTACTGGGATATAAAGGGTCTAAAACCCGCAGCACTTCTACAAACAAAATCGTTTCTTCTGTTACGTAACTTAAAGTAACATCAAATGTAAATAAATACATACATTATAAATTAACAAATGCTGGTTTTCCAATGGACTGGGGTGAGAAGGCGGAAAGAGCTTGGAGGCGAAAGAGAGAAGAATAGAAAAAAATAGAGACTAAAACGTACACATCCGTTCACACACTCATGATAGTAGGCCAAGGCCCTCTCCCCCTTCCGACAGGGTTAAATTCCGCATCTAAGCGGCCCTTCATCATACGCCATCGTGGTGACGCTCCAAATATTTGTCAAGAAAAAATGTAAATAAATTGACGTACGAAATTAACTAACTTAAAAATGGTCATCGTTTGTCTTCTACATTTACAAAAATGTGGTTTACATTAAAACAGTGTAAATCAAAATTATTTTGATTTTTCGCAACGAATTAAATCATTTTAAAATTAGATCTTTACTTGGATTAGCAAAATCTCATGAATACATGGTATAACTAACGTTTGCCAGCGCTTGCGGCTTACTAAGTAACACCGTTTTCTTTCAATAGTCGTGGGTTCGATTCCCGGTGGTGCTGATAGTATTCCAGGAGTTAGCGCAACGGTTCGCGTTTGTCTGGCCTGAAAGCTGTGCCTGTTTATGGCATCCCTCTCTGATTATTTTATCCAACATTTTAATTCCTAACGTCTTGAAGTCTTTAACCCTTTAGTGCCCAATGTTACTTTACTGATTTTGTTCCCGCTAACACCAGACGAATTTATTCAGTCTCGGAAAACACCTCCGGGGGCGCTAAAGGGTTAAAGCAAAGACGTTACAAGATTTCTGCATAGTAACGAAGTTCTTTTTCAACTTTGCCATGCGTGTGCTTCCTCAGATAGAGAGGCTACGTCATAGTCATGTCGCAACACCGCTTCCTGTGGATCAGCAACATAAAGCGACACTAGATCTGGTTAGTAGTTGGACAGGAGTCCGTTCTCTGCGTCCATAATTATAATGTAGCGTCCCGTTGTTCCGATTTCTACATAAAGCGATAGGTCCCCCTCTGTCACACACCCTTAGATGTTACAAAGTAGGTTAAATAATCCCAAAACATCCTCCCCAAAGAGAGTAAGTCCATAGCAACGGAATAGATCTCAATTAATTTTATGAAAAGTGACACATCTGTTTTCATAAAGGAACTGTGAACAGTATATATATATATATGTATATATACACACTGCGCCTTCGTGATATAGTGGTTAGCGTCGCCGACTACGAATCCATCAGCTCAGGGATTGGGACCCGTGACGGCATCCGACGCGCAGCTAAACCCAGCTGTTCATCCTTCCACACAATAAAGAAAGTGGCTGGTAGATAAATGGGTACCCTGGGTGGCCTAGTGGTTAAGACGCTGGGCGGCTGGTGGGGCGTCATTCGGATTCCACGTTAAACTGTAGGTCTAAGGTGGAGTGAAAAGCTTGACCTTCGTCAGAATGAACAATTGGGGCGTGTGTGTGTGTGTGTGTGTGTGTGTGTGTGTGTGAAGAGAGTTCAGGTCATCGGGTCATTGTGTTATTCGGACATTTGATACAAGAGTTTCAAAGCAGTAACAAAACACTCTTAAAATGGAAAGAATGAAGTGATAATCCACTTTAAAGTTAAAAGAGACAACAAACTATGAGAACAAAGTTCCTTTGAAATTCAAGTATAAAAGAATTGATAGGAATCTGGAATGAAATTTGAATATTATATTGATACAACAGACAAGAATTTAATATATGTGGAACTATTTCACCAAAATGGAGTGATATTTTTTTTTTCTTTTGCCTTACTTGTTTTCTGCAATTCCGGACTTCTCTTATATATATAATATATATATATATATATATATATATATATATATATATCTTGAAATATTTAACTCTCTACAGTTGTTTACAAAAGTATTCAGACACCTGTAGAATATAACATTTTTAGCAGTAAAGGATATGTTTGGTGATAATGTAAAATGAAGGTATCATATTATGAACAAAATACGACAGAATAGCATTTGTGTTTAAACAAAATTATTTAAAATTAATAGAAAATAATTAAGGAATAAGGAAAAGTTAATATGAAAATAAAAACCCACTCTAATAGACAGAGTTTATTTCCACAACAGTTTCGACGCCCACTGGCATTTTTGTATCCACGCGAGGAGGATGGCAGTGGGCGTCGAAACTGTTGTGGAAATAAACTCTGTCTATTAGAGTGGGTTTTTATTTTCATATTTTGACCTTCACGTAGAAAAAAGTGAAGTTTTTTGCATTTACTAGGAAAAGTTAAATTTCTTTGATTGCGAAACTATTCAAACAGTTATAGTAACATTTAGTTGAGGCTCTTTTAACATCAGTAACTGCTAAAAGGCGGTTCTTTTATTCATTAAAAAGTGCTTTACATCAGAAAGGAATATTCACCCATTCTTCAGAGACTAATGGTTCTTAATTAAATCATGCCAAAAATTCTTAATAGATATTAAGTGAGGTGACTTAGAAGGCCACTCAAGAAGTTTCACCTCGTTCTTTTTGATTTACAGGGTGTCTCAGAAGTTGCGAACAACAGATTGCGGTCATCCGCACCTATAAATATGATGCTCGACTTCTGAGACACTCTGTATTTTTATAGTGCTCTTTTTTTATGTTTGGGATCGTTGTCTTGTTGAAAGACGAAATCGCATTCCATGTAAATGTGTTTTAAGTGCAATAACCGTACTTAAATAAGATAGAAAGTTAAAAGACAATACATATATATATATATATATTGTACTTCCTATATGAATATATAACAATAATCTTTATACTCTGTACATCAAACATATAGAAACATTATTATTATTATTATTATTATTATTATTAATTATTATTATTAATTATTATTATTATTATTATTATTATTATTAGGCAGAGGACACATCAATCCAAACTTCTAACAAAGACTTATTACCACTACAAACAGCCACTAGCAATGAAATACAAGGAATATATGTCAAGCTCAACGACAACAAACTATAAAAAAAAACCAACTTACGTATATACAGTAGTTACCACAAAGAAGAAAACATTACCCCCTTCTAAACCTAACGATAGACTTATAGGAATTATCCTCGATTCGAACCTCTCATTCAAAGAGCACATTGAAGAAGATCTATGCAATAAATTAGCCAAGGTCTTATTTATAATTACGAAAGCAGGTGTAACACTCTCAAAACAAGTTCTTAGATCCATATACTTCATATACTTACGATATTGCATTATCGCTTATGGAAGCGCCCGTCAGTATTTTATGCAGCCACTGGTGGTAATGCAGAAAAAAATAATTAGGAAAATCTATAAGTAAATCAAATAAACATAATGAAAGTACAGATAAAATGTTCCACGATTTTAAAATTCTGAAACTAGTAGAAATTTACAAACTAAACTTTGCCTGCAAAAAACTTAACTTTTCTACGTGAAGGTCAGGTCATGATAATAAAAACCCACTCTAATAGACAGAGTTTATTTCCACAACAGTTTCGATGCCCACTGGCATCCTCTTCGGGTGGATACAGAAAAACCGAAGAGGATGCCAGTGGGCATCGAAACTGTTGTGGAAATAAACTCTGTCTATTAGAGTGGGTTTTCAATATCATAAATGTTGCCTCAAATAATTTATCAAATCGTCCATAATTATAGCGCCAGAAATCAATCAAAATAAAATATTATCTTCCCAAACTCAACATCGCCTTAACACAAGACAAACACGTACAACAGAAAACTGAATTACACTCTAGATCAGTGGTTCCCACCCTTTTTTTTAGGTCAACGTCCCTTTATGTCCATCAATATTTGCTAGTGCCCCCTCATAAAGATAATAATATAACAGGATAAGTGATAAGTGATAAGTGATTTAATAACAGAAAGTAATATTTTTAGTTTCCTAGCCCCTCTCTAAGATTCTCAAACGCCCACTGGGTGGGCGGTGGTGCCCACGTTGGGAACCACTGCTCTAGACTAGATTATGCGACCAGATCCTCGCGCTCCGCAGGAACCAAACATCCGGAACACCCTCGATAGAGAAAATAGAACGATCTAGAACGTTAAAAGCTTTCCAGAGAAACCTGAAAGACAAATTGATCACATCATCCAAACTCTAACTCTGTACATATTTATCCCTTTTCTTATTTCCGTAACAAAAAATTAATCATTATTCCTTTGCCAAAATAAAAATAATAAAAATTAATAAATAAACAAAATTAAAGTAAATATGTGTAATTGTGTATGTAAATATACGTATGTAAATAGATGTATACGTATGTATGTATACCCAAGTCTGTCAAGATATTCAATTAACAAATGTATTTAAAATTTAATATTTAGTTTCTTATATTATAACAAATAATAAATATGTAATCTTAGCTGAATATCTATATATATATATATATATCTGAAATTTACTACAGATAATCTCTATGTCTTTATCTCTCTTTGTTCCTATGTCTTTAAAATTAATGTAACCTCATTTCTCTGCATTTTTTAATAATAGTTTTCAAATAACTCCATTCCGACAATAAAGCATAAAATTTGGTTGTGAACGACACTTCTATACTACTCGTACATATAGGAAGGCACTGACTGTCCCACTGATATATATATATATATATATATATATATATATATGATGAATAAAACCACGAGGGAAAGGAAACACAGAGTGGTGCTCAAGCGCTTTCGTCTAATGACATCCTGAGGATGTCATTAGACGAAAGCGCTTGAGCACCACTCTGTGTTTCCTTTCCTTCGTGGTTTTATTCATCATAAATATTTTTCACGTATTACTTGCGTGAAATAATTTTCATAATATATATATATATATATATATATATATATATGCATGTGCACGTTGCGTAAATGTGCATTTATTTGTGCGTATTGTACAGGGTGCCCCAAAATGGCATTCTAAAAAAAATTAATGTAATAAATTATTTCTAGGAACGCTTTTTTTGGGAGGATTATCCTGTATATCGTTGTGCTTTGTTTGATTGATCGTTCTTTTGTTTGCTTGTTTATTAGTTTGTTTGATTTTTGAGGAAACAATAAAGTAATGTCAAGTAAAATCAGTCTTTTTTCCCCTCATTCCAAAGTTTCCAAAATTATAATGAAGGTCGTGAAATAATTTCACATATTTGCGGCTATGATTACCATACCCTCTCAACAATCACTCCATGATTCGCGTAGTACGGCTATGGAGCACCTGACCTCTGATCTTTCTGCCTATCTCTGAATTGGAGCAGAGAAAACCTTGTGGCTTTTAATGCCTCATAAACTCAGTTCCTCCATCTGTCTACTCGTCACACTCTTCCACACGACTATCCCCTTACCTTCAACAACACGCAAATCAATCCTTCTTCTTCTCTTAACATCCTTGGCGTTTCCTTTTCTCGTGATCTTTCCTGGAAAGATCACATATACAGGGTGTCCCAGAATTAACTATCTATTTCAATGAAATCGGACAATTTTTTTAAAAACACACTTTTATTTATGTTTATCATGTTTAATATGTGTTAAAAATGTATAAATTTCTAAATTTTTTTCATAATTTTATTTTCATAATTTTTTCATTATCTGGTCCAATGAAAGACCGTCTGAAGTCATAGAATGGCAAAGAGACTCTCCAAAAGTTAACGTGTGGCTTGGAATGACCAAATCCAAAATTTATGGCCCATTCTTCTTTGCGGAAGCAACTGTAACAGGTACCGTCTACCTTGATATGCTTCAGCAGTTTCTCGAACCACAGCTTCTTGATGATGGCATTCTTGATAATGTTGTGTTTCAACAAGATGGGGCACCATGTCATTATGCTCTAATTGTTCGAGAATACCTCAACAGACGCCTTCCGAATCGGTGGATTGGACGTGGAGGACCTCGACCTTGGCCTCCGCGTTCTCCGGATTTGACACCCCTGGATTTCTTTGCATGGGGTTTCATAAAAACAAAGATTTATCGCCAAAAGATCAATGCTTCTTGTTGAAACACAACATTATCAAGAATGCCATCATCAAGAAGCTGTGGTTCGAGAAACTGCTGAAGCATATCAAGGTAGACGGTACCTGTTACAGTTGCCTCCGCAAAGAAGAATGGGCCATAAATTTCGGATTTGGTCATTCCAAGCCACACGTTAACTTTTGGAGAGTCTCTTTGCCATTCTATGACTTCAGACGGTCTTTCATTGGACCAGATAATGAAAAAATTATGAAAATAAAATTATGAAAAAAATTTAGAAATTTATACATTTTTAACACATATTAAACATGATAAACATAAATAAAAGTGTGTTTTTAAAAAATTTGTCCGATTTCATTGAAATAGATAGTTAATTCTGGGACACCCTGTATACTCTCTTTCTAAAACAGCTTTTAAGAGGTTAGGTGTGCTGTGCCACCTCCGCGGTTTCTTCACCTCCACTCAGTTGCCGTCTCTGTACAGGGGTCTTGTTCTCACCTGTATGGAGTATGCTTCTCATGTGTGGGGTGGTTCAACTCACACAGACGTACTTGACCGGGTAGAATCAAAGGCTTTTCGTCTCATCAATTCCTCGCCTCTTACTGATTGTCTTCAATCTCTCTCTCTTCGCCGCAATGTTGCCTCATTCTCTCTTTACCATTGCTATCATAACGGACATTGCTCTTCTGAACTCTCTAACTGCATGCCTCCTCCTTAAAGGAGAGCACGCAGTACCACACTTTCTACACTTTCTCATTCTTTTTCTGACCAACTATCTAATGCAAGGGTTAATCGGTATTCTCAGTCTTTCATCTACTCAATCGGTCGACTCTGGAACAATCTTCTTCAATCCATCTTTCCTCCTGTCTTTGACCTCCCATCTTTCAAACGTAGAGTGTCTAGGCATCTCAAAAAACCCCGTACCTTGATTTTGGCTCTCTTCTTCTTCTATGGGAGGGGCACTTTTGCGGGCATTTGCCCTTGGCCGTTGCTTCCTGCATTAAAAAAAAGTGTATATATATATATATATATATATATATATATATATATATATATAATTGACAAAAGTAAATAGACACCTTTTGTTTTTCTATAATCTTTGATTTGATGATAAAAGTCAATAAATAATAACAGATTTAGTGAATCAATATATTTAGAATCCCCTTTTCATTAAATAAAGCTGACACGTTAATTCTGTCATTCAGTTGATGAACTTCGCCATTTATTTTTGAGGACAATGGCCGTGGTGTCTATTTAATTTTGTCAACCCTCCGTATCCTTACACTCCGACTTCCCATAATAATTATTCCATTGTCGTAACGTTAATAAAAGTTTCAAAGTACGTTTAAGTTTGACGTACGTTTTAATGAAACGTACGCCTTTCTCTGTCTTCATCATGCGGCACATATTTTTGTAATTTATTCTGTAATTTTCGTAATCAAAACTGTAATAAAACCTTTAATGTTACGGTTATCTTTATAGGTATATAATAAACCGATGAACAACTATATATATATATACACACGTACATACATACATATATATATATATATATATATATATATATATATATGTATTTGTGTGCGTCTGTGTGTGCGTGTGTGTGTGTGTGTGTGTGTGCGCGTGCGTTTGCTAGTATTCTCATTTATGAGGCCTTAAACGTGAGGTGATGAGAGGTAAGAGAGGATCTTATGCCTTATATTCACTGACATGGTCATTATTGGTCAAGTCATCTGTCGTGACCTTGAAAAATACTAAATTAAAAAAAAAAGCAATAGAAAAACATTATATATATATATATATATATATATATATATATATATATATATATACAGGGTGGGCCGTAAGTTTCCATACATAGGAAAAATAAAAAAAAATTTATGGACAACCATTTTTATTTATATAATATGCTCTACATGGTTGCCATTGTTTTGAAAACACATTTCAATACGTGTTCCCCACTGTTGATGAACACGCATTAGCACAGTTGACGTTATGCTTGTAATGGCGTTGGTGATACGTTCCTTTAGATGATTTATGTCTCGTATCTTTTCCTGATACACCATGGCCTTCAAGTGCCCCCAAAGATAGAAATCAAGGGGGGTGAGATCTGGGGATCTGGGAGGCCACTCCACAGGACCACGCCGACCAATCCAAGCATCCGGAAACTGCTGCTGCTGATCCAAATACCGACGCACGTGAAGACCATAATGAGGTGGAGCTCCATCTTGCTGGAAGTAAACTGGGAAGTTACCTTCCTCGTTTAGCAGGGATGGGAAAATCTCTTCTTGCAACATGTTAAGATACCTTTCGGCATTAAGATTTCCACTGACAGAAATTGGTCCAATAATTCTGTCACCCCATATCCCGGCCCACACCATCACTTTACCGGCACCTTGCATCTTCGTCGGACTCAGCCAGTTAGGGTTAGCATTACTCCAATAACGTATGTTTTGCCGATTAACCTCTCCATTGACGTAAAAATTTGCTTCATCAGTAAACAAGATCTTACAAACGCATATTCTTAGGGTATCTGAAACATAAAAACAAACGTTTAAATTTTCCTATGTATGGAAACTTACGGCCCACCCTGTGTATATATATATATATACATATATATATATACAGTGTGTATATATAAGGTAAGATGATATATACCCTTTTTATAGTTAGAATAACAAGCCTTCTGTTCATATACAGTATATTCCATTTTCCTGACATAGGAACACTGTGGTGACACATGATTATCACACATCAAATAATAATAAAATCCTTTTATCATTCTTTGTTACTCAGTTTATTAACGCGAATATTATATATATATATATATATATATATATATATATATATATATATATATATATATATATATATATATTATTTTTTATATTTTAATATATTTAATTTTCATATTATATATTTGTTTATTAAGCTCTTTCTTTTGTACTTGGTTTACAGCGTGGCCACGCCGTATCTTCGTTTCCCGTTAGTTCAGCGAGGTTAAGCGACGTTGGGTTCGTTTAGTAGTTGGTTGGGGATCCCATACGTAATCTGTCGGTCCCGTCCGTCACATGACATTTGCTGTTATGAAAGAAGTTGGACAACCCCCAATTATTATTGTTATCCTCATTATTATTATTATTTTACTGTTATTTTGTACTTTTAGTTCACATCCTCAGCGAACCTCTTCATTTCTCTCCCAATTGTAATTTTGTGCTGCAGTCAGTTTTGTAATCTTTAAAATAGTCATTCCGTGTAATGACATCAATGTTAACTTGGCTTCTCCTTTCTGTATGTAAAAAGAAATGCGTGTGAAATAAGCCATTTTTCGCTGTACGTAGACACCTTATATATATATATATATATATATATATATATATATATATATATATATATATATATATATATATATCTCTCTCTCTCTCTCTCTCTTTAATCAAATATTTTTTTTGAATTCCCATCTATTGATAGCCATATTTGCGCAGTATAAGGAACATTTTTGCAGAAATGAGAGGCATGTCGATATACGCACCATCATCCTCCCCCCCCCAAATGATGTGATGATCTTGGCTTACAGTGAGGCTTTTGTTTTTTTGTGACTTCTTGCTATTTTTGAGTACATCGCCTTTTAGTCAAATATTTGAGTTTAGATTTCATTGTGTTTATGGCTTTGTTTGGAGTATAAGGACAGTTTTGCAGGAATAAGGAGTATGTCGTCATACGCACTAACACCTCCTCCACACGTTTTGATGGTCGTGGTGTGCATTCAGACTTTCGTTTTACATTTGAATGTGTTGATGACCATATTTTGGGTATAAGGAACATTTTTGCAGGACTTTCAATATATTTATTTTTGACGTCTTAGAAATTAAAAGGAATTTTACTCCCGTTCTTGTTATTTGCTAAGTCCATGATAAATACCTGAGCCGAGAGACATTACAAAAAAAATCCATATATCCACGTTTAGTTACGGACAAAACTTCGCGTGACGGATAGGTTAAATACGTGAGAAAATAGGCACAAGGAATTTGGTTCGTGACTGTATACTGTATAGCCTTGTTTTAAAATTACTGGAAATGGATTCCATATATTATACTGTAGACTTTGAACATTTAAGCTCTTAACAACTTAATAAGAGAGTTACGTCATTGGGAAGTTAAGCGAAAGTGGGTCTTGAGAGTAGTTGTATGGGGGACTGTTCTCTGCCTCCAGATTATGTAGCGATCCCGTGGTTCTGATCCATCGTAAAACCGTAGGTCCCCTTCGTCATATAACCTCCTCGCGAAGGAGGTTAAACAACCTCATCATTACATTACCTCAATTACCAAAATATATTGTTAAATATACTGTATTTAGGGTTACCAGACGTTACCGGTTTTTCCCGGACATATCCGGGAAATTTGAATATTTATAACATTGATTTTTTGAGGCCATAACACTCGTTCTTATCGATAGATACTCAATATAGACGACATGTATTACACAGTATATATAACACATTAATACAACGTGAGTTGGTAGATACTGATACAGATACACCCCTCCCGCTGTCCGGAGTGTCCTCTTTTATGAAAGTTCAGATATGATAACCCTAATATATTGGCCCCTCCTTCCTGCCTAATAAAGAAAGGTGACGCTGTTATGGTTTTTGGGAGTTTCGAAATGTTTCTGTAAACTTTAGAAAAATTAGTTGCCATTAGTTTTAACGAAATTTAACTGTTAACGTATCTTTAGTTTAAAATCTTAATGAAAATACTTTAAGCCCTAAGTAACGTAGAGTGTGATGGATTTATTTTCAGAGTGGAAACTTATCTTTCAATGTCGTACATAGGCGGATCCAGATAGGTGGGGGGGGGAGGCTTAATTGAAGCAAAGGGGCTTAAGTGAAGCAACGTGGGCATGAGCATTTAAACGTTTTACCTAATTTCTTTTAACCAGGATATATGGGGCCTCCAAATTAAACCCCGTTGCTTCAATTAAGCCCCCCTGGCTCCCTCTCTGGATCCGCCTATGATGTCATAAGAGATTGAAAGAATGATACGTGATGGGTTTCTCTCTATAAATAAGTTATTTGAATTTCAATTATTTTATTAGTTTTAAAAATAGTGAAATTTCTTAGTAGTTTTAAAGTTACGAATTTTTTATAATTAAAATTAATATTAAAATTTCATTAATCGCAATAATTACACGAGTTAAGGATTTTTGGATCACATTAACATATTGCTTCCCAAAGTATTCGGGAAGCAATATGTTAAAGTGATCCCTCCTGGGAAGTAATATGTTAAAGTGATTAACACTGGGAAGCACTATGTTAAAAAGAGAAAGGTTGGTTGGTTAGAAAGAGGTTGCTAATATAGGAGATAACCTACCTGACCGTAAACAAACCTATAAATGCCCTGACCGGGCATTCTTTATATATTTAATGTAGGTTAACTGAATGCCCGGTTAGGTCAACTGTACGCCCTTGATGATTGGTTAGGTTAAGTCGTGATATTTTCGTTAGTTTTAACGAAAATATCACAACTTAACCTAACCAATCGTCAAGGATGTACAGTTGACCTAACCGGGCATTCAGTTAACCTACATTAAATATATAAAGAAAGTGAAAGGATGCAAAAAGGAGCTACTCCACTCGTACTTGTGGCAAATGATGTGGCGTGACCGATTCTTCCGAAATCCATTTTTTACTTTGTGTGACCACAGAGCGCAACAATTCTAGTAAATTTACTTTCAATCTAATATTTTAACATGTTATCATTTACTTTTTATGCCTTTACTTTATTAAAGCGAACATTTTTTATCGTACTCCTTATCCTAAATATTGGGAAGCAATATGTTAAAGTGATATACACTGGGAAGCAATATGTTAAAGTGATCCGGATTTTTATTACCAATAATTTGATTATTTATCAATAATTTGAATTTTTTATCAATAATTTGATTTTTTATCAATACAGTTTACCCCTCTATACCGGAATTCGCTTAATACCGGACTCTATCTTAGCAGACTGGTATTTTTTTAATACCGGAATTAGTCCGGTATTAAAAAAATGTTCGGTAACATGAAACCTCACTTGACATCATTTGATAGCCCCGCACTAACCTCCACCATTATAAATGCCTTCCATTGTGTTAGAATACAATTTGATGCTACAAACGAACATAACAGTGCGGTATTATTTACTAAAATTGCAACGAAATTTCACGGTCATCATTTAATAGGATGGGTCCTTTAAATGCCTTTTAGCTATATTGTATAATTATGTAATAATAATAATAATAATAATAATAATAATAGCATTTATTTAGCATTAGAATCTAAAACAATTTATGTGATAAGCCCTTTTTTTATGTCTGAAAGTGGTATCGGGATCCTGGGATTCAAAAAATTTCAATCCTGGGATCGGGATTCATCGGTATATATGAAATTTCCGGATTCGTTACAGTATATACCGGAAAATTTTCTATACCAGACTGGCCGCTCACCATTATTCCGGTATAGCGTAGCGGGGTAATACTGTAATTTGATTTTTTTTATCAATAATTTGATTTTTTTTTATCAATAATTTTAGTTTTTTATCAATAATTTGTTTTTTAATCAATAATTTCAGTTTTTTATCAATAATTCGAGTTTTTTTATCAATAATTCGTTTTTTTTATCAATAATTTGTTTTTTTTTATCAATAATTTGAGTTTGTGCTTTGTACTTGTTTGTATTGGATTATAATATAAATAATTGTGGGTTATTTCTGTTAGTTTTAAGTTTTATATAATCGAGTTTAAGTTTAGCGTTCTCTCTATTTGAAATCTGTTTTTAGGAAGAGAACAATGTTTCTGGTTGAAAATGGTTTCTATCCGAAGCTTAACTTCGGAATAAAATGTTTTTTTTTTCATTTTATTTGAATTTCATATTGCAAAGTTTGTGTTCCAGAGTTAGACATCATAATGAATCACATACATCACGAGTTTGAACCCAAGATTAATGAAACCCGTCTAAACTTTAAGTAACTAGAAAGTAGACGTAATTTATGTATAAAGATTAAATACACGCATTTATGAATCAAGTACATATGTATCAAATCCCATAAATCCCATAAATGCGCTAAAAGCAAGGGCGCATTATGAGTATGGAAGGCGTTCCCAACTTGACGTGAAGAAAAAAGGAGTCCAAGAAATGTTTGATCGTGCGTTTGAACCGTAAGCATGTTTTTTCTTTACAATAAACTAGTAGTATGGTTGCATCCACTTAGAGGCGTAACGTCATCGAGGGGGAAAGGGGAGTTGAGTGTAAAAGGGGATGAGAGGTTTGGGGTAAAAGGAGTATGGAAAGTACTTTTGAGAAGTTTATTAGTTGGGTTAAGTCGTGATATTTTCATTAAAACTAACGAAAATATCACGACAACCTCACCAATTGTCAAGGGCGTACAGTTGACCTAATCGGGCATTCAATTAATCTAACCGGGCATTCAGTAATTCATTTGCACAAAAAATAAAGGTCAGATTTGAATAAAACACACCAAAATACACCAGAAAAACCTATTCTCATATCAAAATCGACCGGCAGTGGTAAAACGAATAATTACCACCATACTATTTCAATTGATTTTAATCGATCCAAAAATTGCTTATATCTCCGTTAATATGAATTTGCACAAGAAATACCATAGAAGAAAATAGATTTAGATTTAAATTCTACATAAATAAAACCGGATCTTGTGGGTTGTATTACAGTATATGAAAAAATGACGTAAATGATGAGTTTATAACCCACAAGATCCTGTTATTTATTCATAGAAAAGTAGTGGAGCGGATAAAGGGTTATGAGGATTTAATTTTCTTTACACACTCGCACACACACACACACACACACACACATATATATATATATATATATATATATATATATAACTGCAAACACGCAGTATAATTAACGTAAAGAACGACGCTTGTATAGGAGATATTCCGCGCAAGATGAGAGAGAGAGAACAAAACAAATGAAAAAAATGAGGTAACCACCCGGGAATCGAACCCGGGATCTTCCGATTGCCGGTCAGATATGATAACCATTACACCATGGGCCTCACTCATTTTTTCATTTGTTTCGTTCTCTCTCTCTCATCTTGCGCGGAATATCTCCTATACAAGCGTCGTTCTTTACGTTAATTATACAGGGTGGGCCGTAAGTTTCCATACAGAGGAAAATTTAAACGTTTGTTTTTATGTTTCAGATACCCTAAGAATATGCGTTTGTAAGATCTTGTTTACTGATGAAGCAAATTTTTACGTCAATGGAGAGGTTAATCGGCAAAACATACGTTATTGGAGTAATGCTAACCCTAACTGGCTGAGTCCGACGAAGATGCAAGGTGCCGGTATAGTGATGGTGTGGGCCGGGATTTGGGGTGACAGAATTATTGGACCAATTTTTGTCAGTGGAAATCTTAATGCCGAAAGGTATCTTAACATGTTGCAAGAAGAGATTTTCCCATCCCTGCTAAACGAGGAAGGTAACTTCCCAGTTTACTTCCAGCAAGATGGAGCTCCACCTCATTATGGTCTTCACGTGCGTCGGTATTTGGATCAGCAGTTTCCGGATGCTTGGATTGGTCGGCGTGGTCCTGTGGAGTGGCCTCCCAGATCCCCAGATCTCACCCGCCTTGATTTCTATCTTTGGGGGCACTTGAAGGCCATGGTGTATCAGGAAAAGATACGAGACATAAATCATCTAAAGGAACGTATCACCAACGCCATTACAAGCATAACGTCAACTGTGCTAATGCGTGTTCATCAACAGTGGGGAACACGTATTGAAATGTGTTTTCAAAACAATGACAACCATGTAGAGCATAATATACAGGGTGGGCCGTAAGTTTCCATACATAGGAAAAATAAACATTTTTTTATGGACAACCATTTTTATTTATATAATATGCTCTACATGGTTGCCATTGTTTTGAAAACACATTTCAATACGTGTTCCCCACTGTTGATGAACACGCATTAGCACAGTTGACGTTATGCTTGTAATGGCGTTGGTGATACGTTCCTTTAGATGATTTATGTCTCGTATCTTTTCCTGATACACCATGGCCTTCAAGTGCCCCCAAAGATAGAAATCAAGGGGGGTGAGATCTGGGGATCTGGGAGGCCACTCCACAGGACCACGCCGACCAATCTAAGCATCCGGAAACTGCTGCTGCTGATCCAAATACCGACGCACGTGAAGACCATAATGAGGTGGAGCTCCATCTTGCTGGAAGTAAACTGGGAAGTTACCTTCCTCGTTTAGCAGGGATGGGAAAATCTCTTCTTGCAACATGTTAAGATACCTTTCGGCATTAAGATTTCCACTGACAAAAATTGGTCCAATAATTCTGTCACCCCATATCCCGGCCCACACCATCACTTTACCGGCACCTTGCATCTTCGTCGGACTCAGCCAGTTAGGGTTAGCATTACTCCAATAACGTATGTTTTGCCGATTAACCTCTCCATTGACGTAAAAATTTGCTTCATCAGTAAACAAGATCTTACAAACGCATATTCTTAGGGTATGTGAAACATAAAAACAAACGTTTAAATTTTCCTATGTATGGAAACTTACGGCCCACCCTGTATAAATAAAAATGGTTGTCCATAAAAAAAATGTTTATTTTTCCTTTGTATGGAAACTTACGGCCCACCCTGTACTGCGTGTTTGCAGTTAAATGTGTATAATGTTACGGCATGCGGGAGGTGCCCCCTTGGGGCATTGGTTTCTGCGCATATGTAGAAGAATTACGGAATTTGAATGAGTGAGGTCCATGGTGTAATGGTTATCATATCTGACCGGCAATCGGAAGATCCCGGGTTCGATTCCCGGGTGGTTACCTCATTTTTTCATTTGTTTCGTTCTCTCTCTCTCATCTTGCGCGGAATATTTCCTATACAAGCGTCGTTCTTTACGTTGATATATATATATATATATTTTTTTTTTAATTGATTTTTGGTAAGTCTCATTGGAAAGTAACCTTAAATTCGACAAATATTTTTTAATTTCAATATTTAACTTGAAATTTTGATAGTTACAGTTAAATTTAAAAAGAAAATCTTTATATTCGACAATGTTATTTCGATTTCCAGCATTCTGATATATTGTATATTCAACAGACTTGGTTTAAATTCAACATTTGTATGCAAATTTAAGCAAAGCTTATATATATTAGATATTTGAAGAATTAATTCAACAATTACAATATTGATTTGAGCTTTATTTTTTATCTTCCACTTATGGTGCATATAATTTCGACAAATTTGAGTTATATTCGACAAACATGATTTTTTTTTAACTTTTCTCATGTTAAATCGCCAATTAAACTCATTTTTTTTTCTACAAACGAGTATTTCCGTGAGATATCAGTGATGTACTCAACAACAAACTTTAAAGTGCAATTACTATTTATTCAACTCCGTTACCATCGTTACGTGAGCGTACATGTACAGAGAGGATTGACAAAAGTAAATAGACATGACAATCATTATCCTCAAGAACAAATGGAAAAATTCATCAATGGAATACCAGAACGTGTGTCAGCTTTAATTAATGGAAAGGTAAAAGCAAAACACGATTTTAAATATATTCATTCAATAAATCTGTTGTTATTTGTTGACTTTTAATATCAAATCAAAAACCATGTAAAACCTTGTAACCTCTCATGTAACCTCTCATGTAACCTGTCATGAGGTATGTGTCCGAATGTACGTAGCAATTTTGAACTACATCTTCGGTTATGATGGAAATAGGGGGAGTAAATAATATATTTATTTTATAATAAACTTCCGGTGCTCTTCCAATATGTGCTCTACCTTAAAATTTACATTCCAATACGTGATCTACCTTAGATTATTCGGATTAGCAGCAGGTACGTTAGTTAGCCTTATAAGGCTAACTAACGAAAATATCACGACTTAACCTAACCAATCGTCAAGGGCGTATAGTTGACCTAACGATTGGTTAGGTTAAGTCATGATATTTTCGTTAGTTAGCCTTATAAGGCTAGTTTCACGGTAGAGCACGTATTGGAATATGGTAGATCACAGTTTCGCGGTAGAGCACATATTGGAAGAGCACCAAACTTCCTCCACTCAAGTAAGGACCATGCCCTATATTCCTTGCCTCTCGGGTAATGCCAAAACCTTCTTGGAGATCCTCAAGGAATAGAGGCGTGCCCTTACTTGAGTGGAGGGAATTTATTTTAAATAAAGAAATCACTCGCCTTCTTTCCATCATTACCGAAAGTGTAACTGACAATTGCTGC
Source organism: Bathynomus jamesi (assembly GCA_023014485.1). Taxonomy (NCBI): domain Eukaryota; kingdom Metazoa; phylum Arthropoda; class Malacostraca; order Isopoda; family Cirolanidae; genus Bathynomus; species Bathynomus jamesi. The sequence continues at coordinate 45,598 of JAJOZX010008211.1, read as the reverse complement.
GTACATTCGGACACATCCCACATATATATATATATATATATATATATATATATACAGGTTGAAACAAAAGTCCGTTCTGATAGGGAAATACGATATAACAAAATTTAACGAGAAAATAGTTTTAACTATACATTACAAACAATACAATCAACTTACCAATTAATCCAGTACATGCACAAATTGCATTCCATGTAGCCTAACAGTGTTGCCACGTAATACGTACAAACTCATCACGATAAATTCTGTTATATCTTATTTCCCTATGAGAACGGACTTCTGTTACACCCTGTATGTATATAATATATATATATATATATATATATTATATATATATATATATTCGTTTCCTTTGTAGACCGATTTTCCGTTGCAAAGAACAAAAAAAACAAAAAAAAACAAAAAAAAGCATTTTTACCCCCTCCAAAAAATCCCTTTCTGAAGTAATATTACTTTATGTTACTTTATGTGAGTTTGAACGACGGTTCAGGATCGACCCCTCTGTAGCATCCCGCCTCATTTGCGGGATATAATAATATATATACTGACCCAATTAATATTATCACATTCCACAGTTATGACTACTGCGTTCTTTTTCCCCCATTTTCTTTTTAAAGAAATATGGTGCTTACTTTTATGATGACACTGGCATGTTAACATATTGGAGATAGCCACTTATTGGGTTTTAGGAGTAGCAATTACTTCCAGGAAGTTTAGTTCACGAGGTTTGGGAAAGGGTCCGGAAATAGTCCAAACAAGGAAAGAGGTCTCATACCTCATCTTAGTGAAAGATTTGTTTTGCATTTTCCAGGTAATTGTTTGTGTGAAATGAGGATCTATTCTCATACTGGGAAACTTCGTTAGTGGCTCGATGGGTTAGCCTACACAGAGAAAATTTTTTTTTAGTTAATTTCCAAGTCGCTCTACAAACGTTAGTTAAACTACTATGCTCCTACAGAGTAGCCACAAAACAAAGTCCCTTTGCAGTAAAATTAAAGTATATCTGTATGTTGCCCTTGTTTTTCATGCAAAGGTATTTTGTTGTCACCCTGTAGTTATTTAACCGAGTTCACAGAAAAATGTTAAAAATTCATTATTCACTTAACTATTTTTAGTCATTTAATTTTCTTCGCTTTGAACTAGCCAGTTTATTAGTTAAATGGAGTTATATTATGAGACTACAGGTTGTTTTAGAGGTCGCGCATCATAGGTTAACTTATAAACCTTGTAAATCTGAATAAAGCCTATGATGCGCGACTTCTGAGACACCCTGTAGTTAACTGAACAAGATCACAAACCGATGAAGAAAGTCATAAGACTTAAATATATTTGCCTAGTGCATTTCACTAGTAACTAAAATTTACATCATCTGACCACCTTCACATATTTCACACGAATAATCTGACTATTGGTATCAATATATATATATATGTGTGTGTGTGTGTGTTATTATATGTCATTCCCTTATTATCACCCTGTTCTAAGGCAACTTATAGTAATTCCCGAAACGAGCTGCAAAGAAATAATTCAAAACCGATAAATATAAATAAATGACATTTAATTTAATAATGATAACCAATAAATAAATAATGATAACCAATTTAATAATGATAACCAATAAATAAAAAATGAGTAGATTTTTAAATTATTCACTAAAATTAATAATTAATAATTAAATTAAAAATTATTTGAACTGATTTTAAATTAAATTCAATCGGAATATGCTAAAATCAAATTTAACATATTTGATGAAATGCAATTGATGAAAACTTGAATATGAAAATGTTAATATTAAATGATAATTTTGCAAATTATCAAAGAATATCGAATAAGTAAAGAATAAATTTGAACAAGAATGAGAATAATTTTGCAAATAAATTTAGTATTCTATATAATGAATGTAAATTATTGAAATTTTACTTACGACTGTAAATTCCACAGTAACTTTATCTATTGTAACTAAATAGTTAAGTCAAATAGTAAATAATGTAATTAATAGGATTGTTAACCCTTTAAGGACGACTGTTACAAATTGGTAACGTTTCAAATACACGTATTCATAATTTAAATCTACAAAAAATTCCGGCTTTAAAGGGTTGATGATGAATGAAAATTTAAGTTTTTATGTAATTGATATTTCATAATTAATGCAACAATATTCAAAATTGAAGAACAAATGATGAATTTTAGTAAAATCAAAACAAATTTAATTATTATTATTATTATTATTATTATTTGTAGAGGATTTACATTTAATTTCCAATATTCTGAATAGTTTTTTATTTTCAGTACTAAGTTTCTTTATTTATTTTCAGTACTAAGGCTCAGAATAATCCCCGATGAGCCGGGCGTACCTGGCTATGTGAGGTGGAAAGTACAAGAAACCAACTCACTACTTCACCAGACCAACTCGAGAGGCAGGGCAACAAACTTGACCTTCGTCAAATGAGGAATCATCGCACGGAACATTTGAGAGGTTGAAAGGTTAATACCTCACGAACCAATTATGTTTTAAATTGAATTACAAGCTAATAGCAATGACAGACACAGTACGAGCTTGAACAAATTCAGACTCTACAGTCTATATGGTAAACAAATTCAGAGTAACTAACTATTATTATTTAACAGATCGTTAAAAGATCAAAGCGAGTTGGTTGGTTATTTATTATTAATATTATTGGGAGGAAAAATTTCCGATACAAAGAACAATAATTAATTAATTAATTATCATATATGGAATTATTATTATTATTATTATTATGATTATTACTAATATACTCGAAGTAATAGTGAATTAACTAGTAACTAAAACTTGATAACTTATCTGATAACTTTATTTGTTATGGAACTATAATGCATCTGACTGCTTTTACATATTTTACAAAAGTTATATGATTACGTGTACAATGTAAAATGTACAAATATTTTAGTTACCCATCTATTATAAAAAAATATATGGCACAAATGTAACCAAATAACAATTTAATGAATTAATGTAAAGTAATTTGTTAATTATTATAGTTTATATAATAATTCGCCCATTTCTTTTAAAAGTTTTTAAATGAGTTTGCAACTTTGACCAATTTTGTACAATGGGTAGTTCTGTAAGTTGCTAATTTTTGTTAAAAGTCAGAAATTATTTATTGAAGAGTGCTATTATGGAAATATGGTGTCAAAGATGGGCAAGATACATTAAGAAATGTATCTTAGATACAAAATACTAGCTTATTGTGTATCAAAGAAACGGGCAAGATACAGAAATAAAAAATATATCATATATTTAAGAAGCCTTTCTCGGTACGAGATACTTCGCTGATCAGTTTAAGTTTGGAGAATGGAAATAATAAGTAAAAAGAATTTTAAAGTACAGGGTGTCCACAGGGTTATGATATCATAAAATATTCCATTTAATAAGGCATAAGAAATGTCTTATGCTAGAAAAACTTTTTTAATTTCTTCAATTTCTTTGTGACTGTCTTAAATCTAACGGCATATTTAAATAAGTAAATATGGCTCAGAACTTATAAAACGAAAAAATTTATTCAAAGACGCTCGCTGCTCTACTTTTAGACTCTCACTGTTTAATTTTAATTTCGGCCGCGTAACTACTGTAGACTTCTAAATTCGGAGACGCCAGAAGATTATCGTTCGGGGTGGGGGGGAGAGGGAGGGGTAATACTGACCTTGTAGTATGACTATTGTAAATGTAATAAATGTTATAATTTATTATTATATCTAGCTTTAGAAGTATCTTATTTTTACAATTATTTAATTTTTAATTTGACATCAGCAATTTTTCGGTGTGTGGGGCGGGGGGAATTACCCCCCTCATATTCCCTTTGGCTATACTACTGAATTAATTGATTATTAACCAGAAGGACCAGATACCTTTCTCCAGTTCCTTAGAGTAAAAAATGTATACAGAAATCCGAAGAGAATGAGATTTCCAGTAAACCTGCTTACGCCATGGCGGCTCATACAATAATAATTGCGCTTGTGCAATAGTTTACGCGTCGAGATTAGCTATCATCATCATACTACATTTGACACTCCCATTAGTTGGAAAATGCGTAATTTTTGTTTCAAAAGTCACACCGGCGGGGATTGAGAGTCCTGAAATGTATCTTGTATCAATTATACCATTTTAAGATATAAAATACAGATAAATTTGTATCAAAGATACAAGAAATAAGATACTTTTATATTTTTCTTTAAGATTTAGATATAAGATACAATTTGTATCTAAGATACAGTACCATTGATACTGACCATATCTGTATGGTGTACCATAAATTTTATACAGTAAACGCATTATGACATTTTTATGGCTAATTGGTAGTTTTCCCTCTTTATAGTTACAGTATTTTAAGACTTCTTTTTATAGTTTATCAACAAGTTAACTTGAATATGAAACTAGTTACTCTACTAGTTACTCGTTACTACTAGTTACTAGTTACAATAAAACGCCCGATTATTCATGTGATTCCTTTCGTTTTTCAAAATTTAGTATAGTTACTAGTTAACCACAAAATTAAATTAGTTAACTGGTTTAAAAGTAGAATGAATAATTAGTCATTTGATATGTTTCAAGAAAATTAAATAAGTCGATTTATTTGTCATCGCCAAACGAGGGGTTCGTCCCAAGACTAGGTGCAAATTAACAACTTCACGTTTAATGACGAGTTACAATTCTTTTATGTCAAATAAGGTTAAATAACTCACAAACTCAATTTTGAAACTGGATGCGTCTGTTGACCTGGTTAACATTCAGTGTTGCTGTCAATATGTTCAAAGTTATCAATAAAAATCAACATACAGCACTCATTCAAAGAGCAATCACCACCCATCAAATACACCACAATTATAACACCAGATCCCCCGGGGATTTTATACGCAAAACAAACTATACAATAGAAGCTGCAGGAAATGTACTCTCTTTCAAAGAAGCAGATGTATGGAATGCGATTCCCGTAAATATTGGACAGGCTTCATCTCTAAATGTATTTCGGAAATCACTAAAAGAGCATTTCATTAGCTCCTACTTATGTATAAGTTCATTACTGACATTATTACCATAGTAATTAAGTTCCCATTTTATAATTAACTATCTAAAATATGCTAATTTCATTAAACACTTTTAATTTCGTAATTTATCCTTTTCATATTTTTTTATTAGGCTCATTTATTTTCTACTAAATATACAATAAATCATTTAATTCAAAATTATGTAACATTTTATACTTTTTTATAGTGTTATTATTATTATTATTATTATTATTATTATTATTATCATTTGTATAACTATCACCACTTTCTCTTCTTTTCTGTAATATAAATTGAATTCCATTAATTTTGCCTAAAAAGCAGAGCTGGGCATTTGCGGCATATTTTGCGGTACTGCGGTACTTGCGGTACCACCGCACTACCACCCCGGGCCCCCATAACGCAGTACCGCAAAGGATCGCTGAAAGTACCGCAGTACCGCTACCGCATTCAAATTTCCGCGTACCGGTTTGGTACCGGTTTGGTAGTGCAGCAGTACCGCAGTACCGCAATATGCCGCAAGTGCCCAGCTCTGCTAAAAAGCTTCCATGCTTTCAACGACATATTCAGATGAGAGTACTTGTGAATATGTATATTAACGTCATATTAAATATCTAAATTGTAAAATTCTCTCACTTTTATTCTGTTTTGAATAAAGATTTTGAGGTTTTGAATTTCGAATTTTGAACATATAGTCTTATGACCCCAAAATATTTTTCAATGTAGTGGTAACAGGGCTGTTAATCTGGAGGACCCGGGTTCGAATCTTGGCTAGGACTCCAAATTTCAGCGGTTAAGAGTTTCTCTGGGTCCCCCATGGTGGGGTAGTAGTTCGGATACCACGCAAAGTTGTCGGTCCCCTCCGTCATATGAACTTTATATATACGAGTATGTTACGAAAAAAGGTTAAACATCCCCATGCTAAATTCTAAACATTAATATTTATTTTCTTTACTGATTTCAGTTTGAAGTTACTCTATTTTACTGAATCAAAAGTTTGCAGTTTAAAAGCACAATTTACATCATTCCTAATTTAATTATTTCTAATTTCTAATTTCTAATTTTGTAACTGTGAATACTATTTTTTCTAATAACGGGGTAAGTTTTTAGTTTAACACCATGTAAACATGTAAAAAGGCTGAAGTCAGTAGTACAACTTAAAGAAATTTAAAATTTACAAAGACAAATTGCAAAATTTGTAAATACAGGGTTATCCACAAAAGAATCTTACAAATTTAGTTAATTTCAAATGGAATTTGTACGATTCTTTTGTGGGCACACTGTATATATCGCAATCATCTGTTCAAAGTGTAGCATCAAGACTCAAATTGAAGTTGACTGTAGTGGTAATCGAAAATGTCGATGTGATTGAAAGAAAACCTCATGTCAAGTAGAGTTGATAAAAAGTAGAAAATGTGTTTTAACTAATCGTAATGTTAAACAAGTAAAAGTTAGTTTACAAAGTGAAGGTGTCAACGTATTGAACAGAACGTTTAGGAGACTTGTCAGCTGAACTTCAAGTGTTGAAGATCAAGAAGGAATCCAAAATTGACTCCTACAACCAAAAAAAAAAAAAAGCCACAAAAGTAAACAAAAGAATAGAAAATTTTCACTTTTGATTACTGGAAATCGGTTGGGTGTTCGAACCCTTTTCCCCTGTGATATATCATACTAGTACTACTACTACTAATAATAATACATTTAATTAGTTAGTGTTCTAAAACTCCTTCAGAAATTGTAACTTTACATCTTAATCAAAGTGCAATTGCTTAGATTTATTCCGCTGATTTGCTTAAACGAGACGATTTTTTAGATCATTGATGATAAAACTTAATTCATTTGTCGAAGAAAAGGTGAGCAAGTAAGATAAGATTCCATTGTGAGGAGCGCCATTAACATTAACAGAACGCCATTAACAGAACGTTTAGGAGACTTGTCAGCTGAACTTCAAGTGTTGAAGATCAAGAAGGAATCCAAAATTGACTCCTACAACCAAAAAAAAAAAAAGCCACAAAAGTAAACAAAAGAATAGAACATTTTCACTTTTGATTACTGGAAATCGGTTGGGTGTTCGAACCCTTTTCCCCTGTGATATATCATACTAGTACTACTACTACTAATAATAATACATTTAATTAGTTAGTGTTCTAAAACTCCTTCAGAAATTGTAACTTTACATCTTAATCAAAGTGCAATTGCTTAGATTTATTCCGCTGATTTGCTTAAACGAGACGATTTTTAGATCATTGATGATAAAACTTAATTCATTTGTCGAAGAAAAGGTGAGCAAGTAAGATAAGATTCCATTGTGAGGAGCGCCATTAACATTAACAGAACGCCATTAACAGAACGTTTAGGAGACTTGTCAGCTGAACTTCAAGTGTTGAAGATCAAGAAGGAATCCAAAATTGACTCCTACAACCAAAAAAAAAAAAAAGCCACAAAAGTAAACAAAAGAATAGAACATTTTCACTTTTGATTACTGGAAATCGGTTGGGTGTTCGAACCCTTTTCCCCTGTGATATATCATACTAGTACTACTACTACTAATAATAATACATTTAATTAGTTAGTGTTCTAAAACTCCTTCAGAAATTGTAACTTTACATCTTAATCAAAGTGCAATTGCTTAGATTTATTCCGCTGATTTGCTTAAACGAGACGATTTTTTAGATCATTGATGATAAAACTTAATTCATTTGTCGAAGAAAAGGTGAGCAAGTAAGATAAGATTCCATTGTGAGGAGCGCCATTAAGTATCCTCTATTCATTTTGGTATGAACCAGTATAATGCGCCTCGGTAGTGTAGTGGTTAGCGTCGCTGACTACGAATCTATCGGCCCCGGGATCGAGACTCGATGACGGTAGCCGGAGCGCAGCAAAACCCAACTGTTCATCCTTCCACACAATAAAGAAAGTGGTTGGTAGATAAATGGGTGGTCTAGTGGTTAAGACGCTGGGCTGCTGGTGGGGCGTGGTTCGGATTCCACGTTAAACTGTAGGTCTAGGTATGATCAGTAATCATTGGTAAAGGCACTGGCGTATAAGCCCTACATCATTCAAGGAACTATGCACCAACATCAATAGTGTAAAGTTACAGATAAAACTTTCTTCCTAGTTTCTTCCTCACTTGAAGGGAATAGTCCCTAAATCGGGAAAATTTTCACTTTATGAAAGATTCAGCGTCGTACAACAACACAAAGGTCAACTAAAAACTTCCTCTCTACTAATCAGAGTTCTCTTTTGGAATGGTCCGAAACTCTACCAGTCTATCAGATATTAAACCAAGTGAAAATCTCATTGCGAGCTTCATTGCAGTCTGGTTTCGTGTCACTTACAGTGTATCAAAAATATTTCCTGTATTGTGTTGAAGCAATAATAAAGCGTAAATGTGGTTGAACCATTTGTAGTAAATTGACGTAAAATTGATTTTAAAAGCATTCAGGAAACAATTCGAAGTAATATTTAGTTTAATTTATAATTTAGACTTTATTATACTGGTCAATAATTTGGAGAAAAATTAGAAAATGGGATTTTATTTCAAATGATATATATATATATATATAATATATATATATATGATGCCTCGTAACTTCGTTGCAGTTCCGTGCGTTGGTCTCTCTTCACACGAAGGTCAAGCTGGTGGCCCCGCCTCCAGGCCTGGCTTGGTGGAAGAGCGAGTTGCTCTCTTGCGCTCTCCACCACACATAGCCAGGTACGCCCGGCTCATCTGGCACCGTCCTGAGCCAGGCATATACATATACCTTGAAATCTTGTAGTAGTTCCGAGCGCCGATCTCTTATTGCGCGGAGGTCAGGCTCATGGCCGTTTGACGAAGAAGCTATTTTCCTTCAGGGTGGTGTAGTGATTAGCATCACTGACAAGGAATTTATCAACCCTGGGTTCAATTCCCGTCAAAGGCAGGTGGCTCTCAGTTCACCCAACTTTTCATCCTCCCATACATAAAAAATTGGCTGGTAGATAAGTGGGTACCCTGGGTAGACTAGTGATTAAGACGATGCATTGCTGATCAGGAGGTCGTGAGAACGAGTCCGGGCGAGAACTTTGTAATTTCTAAGCTTCGCCATTAGGTCGTGGTTCGAACTCCACGTCGATCCGTAGGTCTAAGATAGCGCAACAAGCTTGACCTTCGTTAGAATGAACAATTCGGTCGGAAGCAAATCTAAGGTTTCATTGAGTTTCCGAGGGTGTTCCTTATCTAGCCTTTAGTTTGGGAACGCTGCACATTTTGTCTTTCCTATTTTCCTGTTGTCTGGACGGTCATCGAGTTCAGTTCAAGATTGGGAACTACATACAGGGTGTTCAAAAAGAAATGCAACGCATTGGGGAATGCATATATCATTGTAACCTAACCGTTTTATTTTCTATTTTGGGTTGCGTTTCTTTTCGAACACCCTGTAGTTTATCCATTATTTTCCATGTGTAAATTATGGTTTATCTCTCTCTCTCTCTCTCTTCTGCTTTCCAATGAATCTAGATTTAATTTACGTAATCTTTCCCAGTTATTTTGTTCTTTGCAGCCAAAGAACGATCTTGGCTGTGTGTATATATATATATATATATATATGTATATATATATATATATATATATATGTATATATATATATATATATATATATATATATATATATATAAGAAAGATCTTGGTATGATTAATGTTTCCCGCAAGGGAATTGCTATTACATTCTTGTCCCTTTTTTTAAAGGTTCTCAGTATCTGTCCAGTTTTATATATATATATATATATATATATATATATATATATATATATATAAATTAAATGCACTGTATGTAAGGGGAAACCAGTTTATTATTTCTTAATGTCCTGCTTTCAGCTGAGGAGGGTTCCAGTGTTAGGGACTGAAATGTCTTGTTTCGCAAATAATAAATTATCTTCTTTCGTATAATAGTCTTCATCACACACACACACACACACCACACACACACACTTACACATCTCCACGTAAGTGAGGTACCGACTTTTTTAAATCTATCCACCAAACCTAATTTAACCTAAAAACCTAATTTAACCTAAAAACCTAATTTAACCTAACCTAACCTAATTTAACCTAACTTAACGTTAGTGTTATCGAGCCGAGAAAAGCGTGATAAGTGTTTTGGACGCAATTGAAGGCTCGAAGTGTGGTTTCTGTTACGTCATTAAATAGTGAGGTACTAGCTAATCTAACGTAACCTAACATAACCTAATCAGGGATAACATATTTTTTTTCCGACAGTAAAAGTAATCCTTGATATTTTATATTAAAGTTTAAACGTACCAAAAAGTACCAAAAATGTTCAATCGCAAAAAAATTCCTCCACTACATCTATGAATTATTATATACTCGACCTAACTTATGCCCATTTGCCTACGTACCCACACACACACACACACACACACACCTAATTAAGTCATATATCAGCGAGTCATACACAATATTTCAGAATTCCCTCCACGCCAAAAATGGTCTCTTACATATTAAACAGACCTTCATTTTGACCCTGGATTTTTATCCATTTTTATTCGTTTTCATAACCTTTTTGAGGGGGCAAATTCTATTTAAGGTTTTTGAGGGCCAGAAATGTCTGGCACTCTGCGTGCCACCGTCTTTATATAACTTCCTCTTTCACATAGAAAATTGATACGCTCTTAATGGGCTCCAGACGGAGAGAGAGAGAGAGGAGAGAGAGAGAGAGAGAGAGAGAGAGAGGAGAGTTGTCTTTCAAGCCTTTCATTATATCACTCCTATAGTAGGGGAAGCAGGGTATGAAAGGGGGTTTAGATCAGATAGATCAGAGAAGAAACATTTGCATATCTGTTAATTGGATGAAGCAGATATAAACTTAAATTCTCTTTTAATCATGTTTTTATTGAGTCTCTCTCTCTCTCTCTCTGCATGAAACACTGAATTGAAAAAACTCATCATTTGTTTAAAGAAATTGCGTTTTAGGTAGGCTGACCATATTTCCTTGAGACAAAAACGGGACATTGGGATGGCAAAAAAGGGACGGGGGTTATGTAATATTCTGTATTCATGAAAAAGTAAGTACATAAACATATTGAGCTTACAATTATTCTTCAGTGACAGAACCCATACAAAAACCCATACAAAACGGTACTGTCCCGTTCAAAACGGTACGTATGGTCAGCCTAGTTTTAGATGTTTGGTAAAACTCTGTAACAAGTAATTTTCTTGGATAGGGTTTCCTGTTAATTTCCTCCTTTCTCAGAAAACCGGAATGAATACTCGCTTAGCTCTTTCGGAGATACTGATGCTAACTTAGATAAAACACGAGGTTGTTGTTGTTGTTGTTGTTGTTGTTGTTGTTGTTGTTGTTGACAACTGCCTGATCGTAATGCGAGATCGGAGACCGATATAGTTGATATCTTTGTTAGATCTCCAATGATCATTATTGGAAATAATTTGTATTTATATTTTTTTAATATAATTTTGAATGATCGTTTCGAAGAAAGATGATCAGTTTGATCCCTCGATGTGGATCTTGTTTTACTGATCCTTTTTTCCGACCATTTTGAAAAATATTTACGAATGATCGTTAGTGTAAATCATTGTGTTGATCGTTTTACGAGATTATTGTGGCTAATGGTTTTATGATCAGTTTGGGACATCGTTGCATTGATTAATTATCAATCTTTTTCACTCTCTCTCTTTTCTGTAAGACTGTTTTCGGCTGATTAAATATAAGATGGTTTAGATCAGTTACTTAGGATATGATCTTCAATGTCGACAGGGTTTTCGAGTCTGCCGTGATTCGAATGCGGGTAGTGACAAGGTTTGCCAGTCTGTAAAATCAAAAAAGCAGGATACTCTCAAATTGTGTCAGCAGTGTTTGAGAGGTCGTGTTTGCGAGTATGCAGAATTGATGAGGGTGAGGGATACAAGTCCTGCTACCATAGTTTGGGGGGTAATACGTTATTCAAGGTGCAGTATTTGCAAGTTTTGAAATTCGGGGACTTGCAAACCTTGTCGACAGTGTTTACAAGTGATACATAATTCAGCATGCCCGTTTTAGCCCCTCTTTGAGAAGAGGGGAGAATAATTTCTAAAATTACTTTCAGTTTCTGACAACTTTCTTATCAACTTCTTCATACTTCATTTCTACAGCGTGATTCATCATATAATTAGCTGAATTAAATGTAATAAAGCTTATAATTCACCAGAAAACATTTTTTGAAACACCCTGTAATTTTTCTTTATACTTTTTTATTATTATTAAAATATTGCAATTATAATACGCTTAATTATTTTACTTGTCAATTTAAATGACAGTTTTGTAGGAGGAAAATTCACGTGACGTCTTGACATTTTAAAGTAAAAAATATCCTAATTTAATATTTATTAACCCTATATGGACAACTGTTACAAATTTGTAGCCTTTCATACACGCATTTATAACTTAACCCTACAGAAAACTACAGAAAATTCTGTCCATAGAGGGTTAAGTAGCTATTAAAAAACAGTGAGAGATGTGACATTTTTCTTCAACATATTTGTTGTCATGGTAACGGATCAACGGATCGAAAGACTGTTAAGAAATTTTGCATCTTTAATATCTGCAACGAATCACGTTGCGAAGTAATCCGAACGAGAACTGTCTCAGAAAAGGGAAATAGTTCGTAGTGTCCCCCAGTTTAAGACCAGATATTTCTCCTGTTAGAGTGTGGGGGAGTGGGGATGGGAGGAGCTACATCGTAGTCACGTGGCAACACCACTTCCCGTAAGATCAACGAGGTTACGAAAGAGTTTGGACAACCACAAACATAATTATTATTGAAATTAATCCAAATACTAGAATTTAATGCCCGAAAGGGTAAACTTATACGTGGGTATAATAATGAGACCCAAAGACATTCTTAATTCTTTTCGTATGACCTTTATTTCATAAGCCAAATAAATATTACTCATTTAAAAATTAATTATTATATAAATACATATAGTCTTATTATGGAATTAACATTGCAACATTATATAATAGCAACATTTCCTATATAAACATTTATATATATATATATAATATATATATATATATATATATATATATGGAAAAATTAAATTATTTATTTAGTATTCATTAAATAGGATTCTATCGCATAAAGGAAAATGAAAAATGGTTGAGAAGAAGACACTCAGAAAAGGAAGAAAAAAAAATTGATACAGGAGGGAAATGCCTTTAAAAAAATATATCTTGAACAAAAAATAATTATCAAAAAGCTTCAGAACACACATAACATACATATATATATATATATATATATATATATATATATATAGTTACACCATATGTATATTTTACAAAAAAAAAAACAAATGAATCACGAATATTGAGTTCTGTTGAGTTAATAAAATCGTTCTATTTTTAAAATATTGAAACCTGTTGAAGATTTTTTCCAAAACAAGGCAATATTTTTTTTTTTAAATTTAAATTTTTTTTTTTTAAATTTTTTTTAATTTATATATAAATATTTTTGTTTATTTATTTACTTTTGCGTAAAATTGAATACGCAAATTGTTATTTTTCTTTTTTTTTCTTTTTTTTTCTACGGTCGTGATAAAATAGAATTGAATAGAATTTATAAATAGAACCCTATACAATATTTTTTGGAAGTTGGAAGCTTGTATAGAGGAAATCTAGACGACTCACATATATATATATATATATATCGTAAAGAACGACGCTTGTATAGGAGATATTCCGCGCAAGACGAGAAAGAGAAAACAACAAATGAAAAAATGAAGTACCACCTGGGAATCGAACCCGGGATCTTCCGATTGCCGGTCAGACGCGATAACCACTACACCATGGACTCCACTCTTCCAAATGCCGTAATTCCTCTACATACTCGCAGAAACCAATGCCCCAAGGGGGCACCTCCCGCTTGCCGTAACATTATATACATTCAACTGCAAAGAACACGCAGTATAAATAACGTAAAGAACGACGCTTGTATAGGAGATATTCCGCGCAAGACGAGAAAGAGAAACAACAAATGAAAAATGAAGTACCACCTGGGAATCGAACCCGGGATCTTCCGATTGCCGGTCAGACGCGATAACCACTACACCATGGACTCCACTCTTCCAAATGCCGTAATTCCTCTACATACTCGCAGAAACCAATGCCCCAAGGGGACCTCCCGCTTGCCGTAACATTATATACATTCAACTGCAAAGAACACGCAGTATAAATAACGTAAAGAACGACGCTTGTATAGGAGATATTCCGCGCAAGACGAGAAAGAGAAACAACAAATGAAAAAATGAAGTACCACCTGGGAATCGAACCCGGGATCTTCCGATTGCCGGTCAGACGCGATAACCACTACACCATGGACTCCACTCTTCCAAATGCCGTAATTCCTCTACATACTCGCAGAAACCAATGCCCCAAGGGGGCACCTCCCGCTTGCCGTAACATTATATACATTCAACTGCAAAGAACACGCAGTATCGCGTCTGACCGGCAATCGGAAGATCCCGGGTTCGATTCCCAGGTGGTACTTCATTTTTTCATTTGTTGTTTTCTCTTTCTCGTCTTGCGCGGAATATCTCCTATACAAGCGTCGTTCTTTACGTTATTTATACTGCGTGTTCTTTGCAGTTGAATGTATATAATGTTACGGCAAGCGGGAGGTGCCCCCTTGGGGCATTGGTTTCTGCGAGTATGTAGAGGAATTACGGCATTTGGAAGAGTGGAGTCCATGGTGTATGGTTATCGCGTCTGACCGGCAATCGGAAGATCCCGGTTCGATTCCCAGGTGGTACTTCATTTTTTCATTGTTGTTTTCTCTTTCTCGTCTTGCGCGGAATATCTCCTATACAAGCGTCGTTCTTTACGTTATTTATACTGCGTGTTCTTTGCAGTTGAATGTATATAATGTTACGGCAAGCGGGAGGTGCCCCCTTGGGGCATTGGTTTCTGCGAGTATGTAGAGGAATTACGGCATTTGGAAGAGTGGAGTCCATGGTGTAGTGGTTATCGCGTCTGACCGGCAATCGGAAGATCCCGGGTTCGATTCCCAGGTGGTACTTCATTTTTTCATTTGTTGTTTTCTCTTTCTCGTCTTGCGCGGAATATCTCCTATACAAGCGTCGTTCTTTACGTTATTTATACTGCGTGTTCTTTGCAGTTGAATGTATATAATGTTACGGCAAGCGGGAGGTGCCCCCTTGGGGCATTGGTTTCTGCGAGTATGTAGAGGAATTACGGCATTTGGAAGAGTGGAGTCCATGGTGTAGTGGTTATCGCGTCTGACCGGCAATCGGAAGATCCCGGGTTCGATTCCCAGGTGGTACTTCATTTTTTCATTTGTTGTTTTCTCTTTCTCGTCTTGCGCGGAATATCTCCTATACAAGCGTCGTTCTTTACGTTATTTATACTGCGTGTTCTTTGCAGTTGAATGTATATAATGTTACGGCAAGCGGGAGGTGCCCCTTGGGGCATTGGTTTCTGCGAGTATGTAGAGGAATTACGGCATTTGGAAGAGTGGAGTCCATGGTGTAGTGGTTATCGCGTCTGACCGGCAATCGGAAGATCCCGGGTTCGATTCCCAGGTGGTACTTCATTTTTTCATTTGTTGTTTTTCTCTTTCTCGTCTTGCGCGGAATATCTCCTATACAAGCGTCGTTCTTTACGTTATTTATACTGCGTGTTCTTTGCAGTTGAATGTATATATTATATATATATAACTTGTGGGTTTGCATCATATATATATATGTATATATACATACAGGAACACCAGAGGAACATTAACTTTTCTTATAATGTTCAATACGGCCGACGTTTCGGAATGTACCAGTTCCATCCTCAGGGATTTAAATACAAAGAATTATATTAACACATTGGATTATCATTATCATTTAAAAAGGAGAAAGTGTGTCATTACAGCTTTCTTCAGTTTAAATCACCTGATCATGTCTCGTTGGTCCTTGATAATTACCTGAACTCAAAGCACAGCAATATAGAATTCACTGCGGAGATGTAATTATATAATTCATTGTCCTTTTTGGACATTACAATAGCAAAAAATAATTCCTCGTTTGAAACATCTTGTTATAGAAAACCAACATTTACTGGCCTCGGGCACAAATTTTTAATCATGTGGAGAAGCAGTACTCATTGCGCGGCTCGCGAGCCAAATGCGCTATATATATATATTTTGGCTCGCGAGCCGCCCAATGAGTACCACTGATGTAGAGTCTATTCCTTTACCTTTCACGAGAATCTTATTTTCTGCTCTGACTAACAAAACTTAAAATATTTGTTGAAATTATTTGAGGCTTCATACGCAGCTGAGGTCTATCAGAAATCTATTACTGAGGAAAAATTTTCTATCTAATTTAATAGATACCACTATTGGGAGAATTTTGAGTACACTCAATGACCCCCGAAAGCCATAAATATTACTATACTCTTTCCTAAGAAACATTATAGCTCACTTTAACATATTATAACATATTATAACTCATTTTAACATATTATAACATATTATAGCTCAGTTTAACATATTATTATAACATATTATAGCTCACTTTAACATATTATAACATATTATAGCTCACTTTAACATATTATAACATATTATAGCTCACTTTAACATATTATAACATATTATAGCTCACTTTAACATATTATAACATATTATAGCTCACTTTAACATATTATAACATATTATAACTCATTTTAACATATTATAACATATTATAGCTCAGTTTAACATATTATTATAACATATTATAGCTCACTTTAACATATTATAACATATTATAGCTCACTTTAACATATTATAACATATTATAGCTCACTTTAACATATTATGACATATTATAGCTCACTTTAACATATATGAAAAATTCAAGTTACAATACTCGAAATTTGTTGATTAAATTATGTAAAGAATTCTACCCAAAGATAAAGTCGAGAGTCATATTAAAACCGATGAAAATGGTTCATTCTTTATTTAAAATACAAAGACAATATCCCTACACTTCTCCTTTCCTCAATTGTATACCAATATAAGTGTGACCACTGTATAGGGTCGTACATCGGTAGGACAAAGAGACACTTGAAATCACGTGTTTCTGAACACAGACGAAAATTGATTAGAACAAACCAACAAATCAAGTGAACAAACTCACATTCATAACCAACTAATCCCTCAGTCTAATTATGAGGTTGTGGCGAGTTGTGACTCTAACCTGTAATTAAAACATGATGAAATATTTGTTTATTTACAGGTTGAAACCAAATCTCAAAATGTAATCAACTTCCACAGATTTACGTTGTTTTTGAGGTAACTACTTGATGGTTATAATTTTAATATTTTAGAACTACACTGTTATAATTTTTAATTTTTATTTATTTTTATATTTTTATAATTTAATTTTAGTTAACCGGATGTTAATAATAATAATGCTAATAATAATAATAATAATAATAATAATAATAATAATAGTAATAATGATAATAATAATGATGAAACTGTTGTTCTTTTAATGTTTTTTAATATTTTTAATATTTTTAATTTATTTCAAATATGTAATTATAAGTTCTTGTATTTAGATTCCTGAAGATGGATTCGTCAAATTCCGAAACGTCGTCGACCATATTAAAACTTATAAAGAAACGTTCATTTTATTTCTGATGTTTCTGTTTACAAGTAGAATACCTTTCCAAGTAGTCAATCTGTAACTGACATATATATATATATATCAGTTTTATTATAAATTACAACTATTATGGTACATAAAATATAGGTACATAACACTTTATTTTCATAGGTTACACCCCCAAACGTAATATCATTAACAAATCTCTACAAAACTTATATGAAAAGACAATAATAATATATACATATACAGTCCTATATACCTTTTTATTTTTTAAAGTTTTTAAAATTTTTTTAATTAAAATTATCAATTATTAACCATCTTTTTTTTTAAATAAGAACCAAATTATTATTATTGTTATTTTTATTATTATTATTTTTAACACTGTTATTAATTAAAAAATAGCAGACAGACTTCTCAGAAATGGTGAAAATATATTTAATTAAATTAACACATCATAATTCTGTGATGAAGATGTAATTAAAGAAATTAATAGTAATATTTTTATTACATTTTTTAAAATTTTATTTTAATTATATTTATTAATTAATTCATTTCTTGGTACTTTCCCTTTATACCCACGTAATTTCTTCTTTCCCGGTTCGGTCAATTGTACGTCCTTGACAATTGGTTAGATAAGTGGTGATATTTTCGTTGAAATACTCGTTAGTTTTAACGAAGAAGAAATTGTGGGGGTATAACTGAAAAGTACCCATTTTTTTTTAATATTAATTGAGAATAAGTTGTCTATGACGTATTTTTTCTTCTTTTTTTACAGATATTTTACAGCTTTTTACAAATTTTTTTTACAGATGTTTACTTAACAAAATTCATTTAAGTTATTAAGGTAGAATTATATGGGGATAGTGTTAAAAAAATAATATACTCTGTACATATGTGATATTAGGACCCAGTGCCAGTCGGGTTGAGGGACTGTGATGTTATCAAAATAGTGCCTATATGAACGAACAAGCAAACTGTAAATTAATACAATTTTTAATATATTTCACAAGTTTACCAATTCAGCCGGTTCGATCAAATTCATTTAACCCTCAGCTACTATTGTTGGGTCAATTCTGACCCTGAGTACATTTGTTTATTTTATTAGGGTAAATAATGATAGTAGTTAAGGGTTAAATTATTCATGTGGTTGTTCTACTATTTGAAATAACTCGAAAACCCCTGGTAATAAACGCAGAGGAACTTCCCATCAGATTTCCTGATTGAGGGAAAATTTTGAAGTTATAACTTCGCCCTCTAATGCTGAGACATTTTACTCGTTAAAATTTCCATCGAGTGACACTCAGTCATTTTTCGTATAATGCTATTACCCCTTAACCCCAACTTCCAACGCTTCATAGTTATTACAGTCAACACAAACATTTAAAATAGGTACTTTAAATGGCTACTCTGTTGCATTTAGGGGTTTTACACATCTTTGGCATGTATATCCCCCAAGCCCAGATCATTGGGCCAAAGTTCTCTCGCCGTTCTTCCTATACTCAAGAATTATATATATATGAAAACCAAAGCATGTGGAGGCCATATCGGATTTTGAAGTAGTTTTGTATATGTGCTGTTAGAAATTAATCATTTCCTTTTTTAGGATTTTATAACCAATATTTTTCTATATATATATATATAGTATATATATATATTATATATATAATTATATATATTATATATATATATATATATATATATATATATATATATATATATATATATAATAAACTACCCTTAAAATGTCTGCAAAATAATATGCTTTCCTGTATTGTTGCTGTATTTAAACAGCCATTTATGCCTACTTATGAAATTACAACAAGGAATGTCTGTTCATTGCAGACCTATATATCCCCATTTTCCCTTGGCCCCTCCTTCTTGCATTAAAAAAATTAAATAAAAAACAAAAAAAGTACAGTCTATTTAGGTAATTTTGTAAGTTAAATGGGAAGAAAATAAATCTATCGCATATTTTCTGTTTTATTTAGGTATACTTTAAGTTTACAGTACCAATAGTTGCCTAACCTAACTAGCAATTAGTGACGTTTAGTAATTTAACTCATTGGTAAATTTTAATCTAAATGAGAAGAAGAAAGATTAAGGGTTGGGCCTAGTGTAGGCCTACTCCTAATATTTATTTGTTTTTATTTTCAATTCTTAATAAAACATTTAGAATCATAATTAACTAAAATAAGATTAGTTGCGTTTATAACTAACTAACTAACTAGTTAAATAACGAACTAACGAACAAAATAAATAAATAAATGAATAAATAATAAAAGAAAATAGAAAATGGGAGGACGGGAACGATGCATGGCAACCGTGAGTGAATTCATTATGGAAAGTAAAATGCTATTCAGAGGAGATGCGTTACCAAGTTAACATTTTTCCTTTAATGTGAAAACTTATGAAGCTTTTAAGGAAAGTCCTTTAAGTACTACGAATAAATTCTATTTAAAAATACAAGAATCCTAAAACTGTATGAGTTTTAAGCGTTCTTCATCATTCAAAGCATTAATTCTAAGAATTTAAGAAGCACATATTAAAAAAAAAAGTTGTCTTTTTAATGAATGTGAATGAAACTAATTTGATTCTGAATTTAATACAGCTTTTTTTATTTTGTAATACAAGCGTTTGTATGTTTGTTTGTTCTATGGCAACTGATTTGGTAACGTCACAACTTACAGAGGAGGTATACATAGGGTTCAGTTCCAATAATGGCAACTATTATACATCGATTTTCCTATTTTTACATACTTAAAATTAACATTGTTATTAGGATATTCATTATAAATTGTCAAGCGAATTATCTCAGATTGTAAGTCTCAAAGATCTTATATACTTAAGCAATCATTCCCAGTCTCATTTATATGTAAAAGTGTTCAATGAATATTCATACATTTACTTTACAAAACATGTTTTTACACTGTATAGTCACTGCATCCACGCATTCTTCCCTTTCTACGTGATGTATTTCTGGACACGACTTCTCATACAATTTTCTTTCCAAAATATTAATTTATTACAATACAAAAATTATGTGTAAATAAAATGTTATATTTTTAAAAAGTGTTTAATTCCCTATACAAATTCCTACACATGTACTGACAAAAAACACATTCCCTTTGGGTTTTTTTTTTATTTAACCAACATACCTTATTTCATTGTCACATTATCTTATTTACTGCACGGTCAACCGTGACCAACAACTTCATAACAAGATTCCAGAATGGATAAATAAAATTGGTAAAGTTAATATTGATTTTATATCTAGCATCTCATCCGAAACACACACACACACACACACACACACACACACACACACACACACACACTGTCATTCACGATACAGAAATCAACCAGCAAACTTCACATACAAAAATTTGGAGGAATAATGATAATATTTCCTTTTCATTGAGTCATACATGAGCTGTACTGGCCCCACAGTTTCTTCACCCACACTCAGTTGCTGTCTCTGTACAGGGGTCTTGTCCGCCCCTGTATGGAGTACGCTTCTCATGTGTGGAGTGGCTTAACCCACGCAGCTCTACTTGATCGAGTGGAATCAAAGGCTTTTCTTCTCATCAATTCCCCGCCTCTTACTGATTTTCTTCAATTCCCCCTTTCTGCCGCAGTGTTGCCTCACTCTCTCTTTACTATCGCCATTATAACGGACATTGGTCTTCTGAACTCTCTAACTGCATGCTTCCTCCTTTAAAGAGCGTACGCAGTACCCGAATTTCGACATATTCTCATTCCATTTCTGTCCAACTCTCCAACGCATGAGTTATTCGGTATTTTTAATCTTTCCTTCACTCAACCGGCCTAATGTGGGACAATCTGCCTCAATCCATCTTTCCCCCTGTCTATGACTCCAATCTTTCAAACGCAGAGTGTCCAGGAATCTCGAAATCCTTGGAGCTTGAATTTGGCTCTCTTCTTCCTCTATGCAGGGGATGGGGGGCGTTTTTGCGAGCATTCACCCTTGGACATTCCTTTCTGCATGAAAATTACTCTATCTTTACATCCTTTTCTCTCTCTCTCTCTCTCACTCTATCTATCTATCTATCTATCTATCTACCTATGTATCTATATACGCACATTTTCTTCCTGCTCACTAACACGCACAGCCTCAAATCTCTTTGGGATATAATCTTATTGCAGACAGATCATTTGGCTTCCCGGAATCCATTTCCGCCCTGCCCTCACCATTTCCATTCTCTGCCCACTTTTTCTTCCATATCGGATGCTACGAGTGACTGCAGAAAAAAAAAAAAAATTTTTACCCCTATTTCGCAGCAAATTTTAGCTCATATTTTGCAGTGAATTGATCCATTTATTGGATAATCTTTCGTCGGAGATAGAAAATCATCCATGCAATATCCAGTCCAAATCCGGAACAGGAGAGAAAAGGCGTAACACCCAATCCATACGCATGACGACTCCGATTTCATATAACAACATAATCGGCTTATATACTGTATATATAAAAAACTAAGCATAAAAAAAATAATCTCGTTTTTCATAAATAAAATAAACATTTTCTATTTTTTTTTTATGCCAGTACATAAAAATGCAAAAGAATAAAATAACAGAGTAAATAAAATATTTCTAAATCCCAGTTTCATTATTTAACTTTTTACTCGTTAATTTTACGATATTTTATTTTAAAATATAAATAAGTTACCCTTAGTTTTTTTTTTTAACCTTCGTGACTTCGTTCTTTCAGCATGTAATATACAGGAAATGTTTATATATATATATATATATATTATATATATATATATTATATAATACTATCTTAAAATTATTTTTTAGAAGTTTCTAGAAAACAATAACAGTGATAAATTTCTCGTACATATTATTTGAAATTTTTATACATATTATTTACATATAAATTAATTTACCCTTAAAGACATTAACAATAATACAATTTACAAATATTCTAAATCCTCTTTCGGATTATTAATAAGGGTATTAAGATAAATAAAATCTTTCTATATATTATTATCTCCAAATAATAAAAAAATAAATCTATTCTTATTTCCGCTCCCCCCCCCCCCCCCCCAAATCATTTTATTATACTTTTTTTTGTTCGTTTGTTTATGGTCCAAGGCTTATCCCTATTTACTGCAACTATTGTATTTTATTTCCAAAAAAATATCGTACTCTTCGTAACGTTGAAAATAATATTAAAAATATATTAAACAGTTCATGAAGTTTCACGAGATAATCCCCGCAAGTTATCGATGGCACTTCTTTGCCGGTTGATTGGCAGAGTCGAAGATACGGAAGACATTCCCGGAAGCCTCATGGGATAATGATGACTCACTGCGAATGACGTCACTGCCCCTCCGAACGGCTTCGAGGGATCCGGCGACGTTATTGGCTTACCGACGGTCACCG